>JADLZN010005204.1:0-40103 GCA_018155175.1 Sinocyclocheilus anophthalmus | reverse complement strand
ACCTGCATTTTAAACTATTAAAATCTAAATCCCATATAGCCCTATAGCCTTTTGGATTTTCCTTTCTACATAACTTACATATCTTTCTCTCTTCCATCTCCCACGTATATCTTGATCTTCCTAAAAAACACATGCTTGTGGCATTCCATTTTTAGTTGACCAAATATTTGGACACACTTACCATGTGACCTACCAGCGTCAGTTGCGTTGCTTCACTGCCATTCACAAAGACCTCTCATGGGATAGTAAAGTGTCCATCACATGCACACTTTAGAATCTCTCCCAGAAGTAGTGGGTAATCCAGGTACTTTTTACCTATCCATTTATGAGTATTGTGAATTTGGACATACTACTTTTGTCACTTTCTGTTTTTGACCTACTATATAGTAGGGAAGTGTGCAATATTAGATACAGCCAAATTCTTGCTACAGCACCACACTGGTCAAACCATGTTATTGCAGGACCTTCTTGTCGACAATTTTTATTGTTGACTTTGTTAATAATGTTGATTAATCATTTCAGCCCTAGCAGAGATTGAAATATGCAAGTTGAAATGTCCCACTTCTGACCTCAATGCGTCAATCCCACCACAAGATGGCACCATGACTCACCAAAAAACATTTTGTGTTCTGCAAAGTCAGATGACCGAGTTGAGTTGCGTTTTTATGCCCTTCACTTGCTAACTTCTGTACGTCATTGATTACGCTGCACAAGTGCCCATTACTGGCAGAACCCTTGCAATGCACTGAACTGGAACGTCCTAAGCCCTTGACCACTTAGAATCCGCTATGGAGTTGGTTCATTGTTTACATTTTTCCCCTTACAAATTTGTTTGATGCAGCATTCTATAAATATATATAGATATAATTGGGCTGTTTAAAATCTTTAAAAAATAATTAATATATCATATAGTTGTTCGGGGTGGGAGTAAATGAAATTAAATGTGCTGTAACATCACAATCGTGTTGCAATGTGGTTTTAAGAGTTGCCTGAAGTGTACGTATGAAGTATAACTCACTCCCTCGTGTCAATGGAGGGTTCAAGGGTCTGTCCATATGAACTATCCTCGTCCACTTTACTAAGTAGTACACACTTCAGAGTGAACCAAGCATCTTGAATTGGTGACATTTCAGACATAAGTGTATATAGTGCCACTTTCAAGGCTTCCCAGGAGAAGGAGACACAGTCTACCCTTCGCTGTCAGACTGTGTAAATAACTTACACTGTTGTGGTATGAATAAAAAAATAATAATAATTTATGTGTTAAACTGCAGGCATAAGTAATCATGCAGTGCATCTCATATAACCTGACACCAGCTTGGAAGCATCTGCAGCTCAATAATTATTCAATTTATGTGCTTTTTCTAAAATGCTGTCTTAATATGACAGTTTGTTCTGTGTTGCATTTCTGTATTTTTTTGGCACAGGTAGGCTCCACCCACAAACTACGTCATTGCTGTTTGCAAACACAAAAATGGTCTTAAAATATCATGAGTTAAAGAACAGTGAATGTGTCGGTGCCGATAGCCTTGTGGGCAGCGTGCCGACATACAGTGCTGTTGCGCTCCTGAGTTGGAATCCTGACTTAAGGACTGTTCCCGATCCCGCCCCCTATCTTTCTCCCACTTTGCTTTCTGTCAGTTGTGATCTGTCCTATCATAATAAAGGCAAAAATTTCCAAAAAAATACATCTTAAAAAAGTACAGTAAATGCTCATGTATGTTTATATTCAAAGTTGTTACTAGTAATGGTGGGGCTCATTTCAATTAATTCAAATAAATTGAATCACTCGTCTACAGCAGGGGTTTTCAACCTTTTAATCTTCACCTGTCGCGCTCCCCCAACATGTGTCTCTAATTTCACGTCGCTCCCCCCACATCATCCAACTCCACCCCCCTAATTGCTACTCCACTGCCCAAAACACAAAAGCGACAGTGTTCTAAACGTTTCCCAATTCCGCGTAAACCCCGGACTTGGCACGCTGAGCTGTGCCGCTACTCGAGCAACTCTGCTCTAACCCCCTGTCGCCATGCTGTCACGCTACGCATGAGTCAGATGCCCCCTAGTGTATGGCTAAAAATTTTTTAACTCCTATTCATAAATTCCAAGGGAATGTCTCTGAATTAATCTGATGCTCGCGCCCTCCTTCGTGCAGAACGCTGCTGGCGCCCCCCTGGTAGATGTAGTCTCACATAATGTAAACCACAGTCAGTATAACCAGTAGTTCTTCAAATTATAACTAGAGATGACAAGTGTTACATTCTACTAGTGTTTTAATGCTAAGAACCCTAGTAGTCTTGAAACCTCAGCGATTGCATTATGCTGTGGAGAGGTTTGGTGGCCATAGATCAGTTTAGTGGCATCAAACCAATGAATATGCTTAACCCCCCCCCCCCCCCCCCCCCCCCCCCCCCCCCCCGGGTTTGTTTTTGGTTCAGTATAGAGAAAGCAAATGAGGTAGTGTTTTCCCAGTGCTTTCGCTTTCTACTCTCACTAAGAAAGTAACTTTGTCTAATGTTCTGCCTTAACAAATCTACTAAATTTTTTTTTCACCTATGGGGGAAAAAAACTCAGTAGTAAATCAGACTTGATTAAACATAGTATCTTTCAGGAGATTTACTTACATATCCTGAAAATAAACCACTAAACTTAATCTTGTAACAAATTAGCTCAAAAGGGAAATGTATAGAAATAATTACTATTAATTATGATTAATTACAATTATTTACATCAGCTGCCAAATTTGGACAGAAATAGCGAATGCGCTGGTGACACAAAGTCTCTCTCACATAGTGTTAATCTGGGGATATGTAATGATGATGTCGGATCAACCCTTTTTAAAGCACCCTTAAAGAAAAAACGAATTACAGGCTTTCAGAATTAAAACAAGCCAAAGGCAGAAACCGACTGATGTGGATGATCTTGTCATGCTAGTGATTTATCTGCTTTCTAGTGCGTCTACTTTGGTCCCAAAGAATGGGACATTATCATATTTTATGATGCTGATGAATCAATTTTTAAAACTAAAAAAAAAAAAAAAATTCGGAGGCTGGTTATTTTCCAGATCTTAAACATTACGTTGAAAACGATTGATGTTTCACAGTATCGACTGGAAGAAAACCATCGACTCCCAAAACCATCTGAATAATGATGGCAGAAAACTGGCTTAATTTTTTCAACTCTAGTTTATTGGCTGCTTTTGTATTTATGGTGCAAGTTAATTTTTTTCACTTTCACATGGGTGAAGCATTTCACATGAGTATTGCATTCTTAAATGTAAATGGAGCCAAACATACAAAACATACAGCCATTTATGAAATCATGAATCAGAAACAACTTCATGTTGTACGCATACAGTGATGCAACAATGCTGTTGGATGGGCTAATGAATTTGAAGGTCTGTCCTTGTTTTAAGTCATTAAAAACTCTCTTAGTGGATGTGATTTTATTTGCTAATAGTTTTACTCCTTGTTTTTCGAGATAAAATAGGTTGTGAAAGATTATTCTAACGATTAAAGCCCAGGTTTAGATCCATTCCTTTGTTTTTATTTGTGCATATGCTCCAACTCTATAATAAAAGTATGGTGTTTTTAGACGTGTGCAACTTTGGAGAAATGTTATAGTGAAGAGCATTTATTTCTAGGTGGATATTTTAACTGTTTGGAAAGTAATATGGACAGAAATCAAGCAGAACCTCAATTGCTTTCTCGTAAATGACTAATTCAGATGATTGAATAAATGATTCATGCAACATCTGGAGGACTTTAAATGGGAATTTAAAGCAGTACACACAGGCACATGCTGGTGGCAACATTGCCATTAGCAAGACTAGATTCTATAGTTTTAAACACTATCTTAGTATTTTTAAGAACTGTGGTATTTATTAGACGTGTTTTGTCTAACCTAAAAAGAATGAAAGCAGGTTAGATGAATGTATCATCAAAATGATTTTTCAGTCTGGAAAAAATAAATTCTTTACTTTCTGAAACTTTTTTTTTTTATCAGACCCTGTCAGAGGTCTCCTCTGACCGCCTTGTCTGTACTATTTGTGTTTAATGTTTCTTTGTTTGTGTTGTGTCTGAGCACATGGCTTTGTCTTTGTTGTTGTCTGCCATGTGCTTCTTTCGTCCTGCCTCCTTGTTTCCCGTTGCCATGCCCCCTTGTTTAGTCCTTGTTTGTCTGAGTGTTGTCACCTGTTCCTCAAGTTCTCCACTCCTTTATATTGTGCTCCCTTCCCCTCTTTGTGTTGCCAGTTTGTCTGACTATTATCCAGATAACGTCTGTGGTTTTTGTGGTCTGTTTTTTATCTATCTATCTATCTATCTATCTATCTATCGATCTATCTATCTATCTATCTATCTAGTCTTGTAGAGTTCGAGTGTCTAGGTATAGTAGCTTGCTATTCTTCCTTTGTATTCTGTTTTGTTTTCGTCTTGTGGTAGTCTAGTGATGCAAAGTCCGATTCATTTCCGCGAATCGGTTCTTTTCGGACAGATCGGCTCACTATTGAACCGGTTCAAAAAGCCGATTCGTCGGTTCCTGACGTCAACAAGCAATAACGTTTCCACCACTGCTCTATAGACCGTTTCATCGGGCGCACGCGGTCTGTGTTTGTTTATCAGTCTGGCGCACCGGCTACAAACGCAGTTAAGGTGATGAGTAGACTGAAGTTAAGCTCAGGTGGTTGTGCTGTGGGATGTATTTCACATACATTTATTTATTTGTGGCGATCACCACAATATCAAAACTGACAGATTTTCCAAAAGGCTTCGTTGAATAAACAAGCACCTCTGCACATTTAAAAATCAGAACGAGGCGCGGGTGTTTTTATTTCACTGTATTTCTGAAGGAAACCGACTGACTTCAGAAAATTGGATGTAATTTTAATTTCATCTTGCATGTTATGCCTGATAAAGCAGCGTTTGTGAGCTCAGTGCTGATTTCGGAATCGTTCGATCTGCCATTTTACTAATCCCTACCGGCAGAGAGCACCATTGAGTCACAGCTAAAACACTGACTTAAAATCACCCGATTTGAAGCAAATCAGTCAAACGGGATTAGTTTTTATGTTATGTATATGTAAATTCATTTTTACTTCAGATGTTATCTATAATAAATCGTTTAGGTTGGTGTGTCTGTTGCGCACTGCCGGCACAGGTAACTGATCCAACACAAAATATAGCCTATTTCTTTATGTATGTAATTATTCAGGAATTATTAAACATGAACGTGTTCGTATCAGAAATTGATTTGAATAATACAATAGCCTCTGTTACTGTATTCAGTGGTGTAATGTAACGAAGTAATAATGCTTCGTTACAGTACTTAATTATTTTTTGGGAGTATCTGTTCTTTACTTGAGTTTTTGTATTTCAGCCAACTTTTACTCCACTACATTTCCTAATTAAAATGTATACTTTTAATCCGATACATTTCCCCGAAGCATATTCGTTACTTATTACAAAATAGTCAGAAGAACACGGACTGAAGGAAAGCAGGTTTGATGAATCAGTGTCTGGCGTTTGCAAGTTAGACTCTTAAAAACACCTTTGCTCATGCAAACAAGTGCGCTCACAACCGCGGAAGATTCATTTCCCACTTAAGTCGAGTCTGGGGTGTGCGATACAGCATCGTCTGCGATTAATATGGTAAGTGTTGTGATGATGTGCGATCTGACATTATCAAGTAGGCCATATCACCAAATCACACACAGAGTGCACGCACGTTGATTAGTCTATTAAAAGGGTCTTCTACAGAAACTTCCACTTTTGGCATGGCAAGATGTCTTAAAATGTATTTCTTTTTTTTAACATTTAAACTTAGACCACATATCATCTTTTGACTTTATGAATACACATAAATAACAGCTTAATGATTTTTTATATTTTTTTGTGCATTTATTTAAAGACCACATGTACCATTTTTTTTGTCACTGGTGTTACCTTAATTCTTTGGCAATTTTAAAGGTTTTTATGAAATATTATTTCTCAATTCTTTTAGTATATGTAGTCAGAGTTACAGAAAAATAATGATAATGCAAAAAAAGAAGGAGATTATGTTTTATTTATTTTAATCAGGTTTGTTAAAATAGGGCTGGGTATCGTTCAAAGATTTTCGATATCGATACCGATACTGATACCTTGACTTCGATACCGGTTCCTGAACGATGCTTTTTTTCGATACCAATTTTATGAAATCTATTTGAAAAAGATTACATTATCTAAAAAAAAAAATTTTTTTATTTTTCAGCTTGTTGATGTTTAGACAGACTCAAAGCCACTGCACAAAGGAACAAAATGTAACAAAAAAATCAGTGCAAATAGTTTTAATAAAGCTCAAACAGTCTTCAGTTTACACATCTGTTAGGCTACATTTACACTTGTGCGTGTGACAGAATCACCTAGCTCAGACAGAATAGTCATTTCTATTCATTTTCTACTGATTTACTGATAAGCATTAGCAGTTTCCAGCGCTGGCTGCCTGTGCTCTTTCTTCCATGATCGCTGCTCTGACTCAGAGGTAATAACATATTTAGTTTCAGCAACATTACATGGCCAAAACACAAATTAGACGGCAATCGGAAGTTATTACAAAAACTTGATGGTGGTTTAAAGTGAGTTTAGAGTAAAAGCGGAAAATAAATCTTATTTATTGTCTTATGCAGCGGTTAAATTGGGATTTGTTATGTGTGTTGGGGGGGGGCTCTATGGTATCGAGCTTATATATATATACATGTCTGTATATAATTATATAGATACGTTTTGTGTGTGTGTTTTGTTTTATGTGCAAATGATTTATTCTATTCTCACTAATCTCATTAATACTTTCATTTTAAATTCTTACTTTTGATCTATAAATTCAATTGACACTGAAAAATACAACTCCATTAAATAATTATGAGATTATTTTAAATATTTTTTAATATACAAACAATAAATTATGGTGAAAATTATACTTTTCAACTAAATTAAAACGCCAGTAGGTGCCAGTAGTGAGCGTTTATTGAGTGAGTCATTGAGTCGTTCATTCAATCGATTCGTTCAAACGGCAGATTCATCAAGTGTTTATGCGTGGGCTAATAAAACTTTGACTCAACCGATTCGTTCAAAACAAGGAATCAAGCAGCAATGAATCGGCTGGTTGCTGTGAGATGCACTGTTTCTGCCTAAAATGTAAGTGACCTAATATTATTGTATTTGCTTATTGAATTTTTATAGAACTATTAAACAGTCGTAAATGGTGAAAACGTTGTGATGTTGCTTAACTAACTGTATTTTAAATATAAAACTTTCCATTTTGAATTTTTACCTCAGGATGTTGAGTTTCTTAGTGTTGCGCGTTTTGATTTCTCCTGGAGAGGCTGCGTAATTCGCAATAGATGCATTATATCCATTAGACTATCCACTTTCGCCGCTTACTCTAACAGGTAATAAAATCGAATATATTGCTTTTTGTGGACATAGTTATTTTTGGTTACTGATTTCTTGAACTCATTTTAGTGTCGGGCGTTAATGAAGAGTTATGTCAAGCCCTGAGTCTAAGTGCGGGGCTCAGCCCCAGACGCCCCCGTCCCAATTTAAACCTGTTCTTATGTAGCTCATGATGTACAGAGGTGCCAGAATGGCCACATAACACGCGACCTCATCTGCATATGATTGGAACTCTACAAAGCTCCCGCGCTTCTCTCCATTGGAAATGAATGACTTTCGGTCTGCCATTTGTCGGAGATAGTGGAAAGCCGGCTTGAAACGCCAGTAAGACGAGGATCGTTTTCATTTAAAAACAAAAGCGCACCAGTGTAAATGCAGCCTTACATCTAAGGGTGCTGGGACGCATTCGCACTACAGCCTCACATGTGCGCCACATCTCTGAGTGTAACCAGTCGCGGACAGACCTGTCAGACCTATCGTGTATTAGCTATAGTAACAAACCACGCGTCCGACGCTCGACGGTTCGCATCGCTCTCGCGACCTGTCCCCACTGATATCGACTTCGCCTCACTGACGGTGATGAGATTAACCCTTTAGGTATCGAAATTTGGTACCGAACGACGAGACGTTTTTCGATACTCGATGGTATCGAGGCAATTCTGTCGGTGCCTAAAAAGTATCGAACTCGATACCCAGCCCTAGTTAAAAGTGTGATTGAATGATGTTAGTTCATTTGCGCAACCATGTATTTTGCTATAACAATGAAAATATTTGTAAAAACAGTTTTAAACAAGTAATGATGCAATCCTTTAAATCTTAACTCATGAGTGAAGCAGAATTCAGTGGATGTAAAATTATTATCATGTCACATGTGACACATTTTATTTAATGTGACAGGAAAAAAAAGTAACACCAGTGACACAATGAAACACCAGTGACATATACATAAGACCAAATATCCTTATTCTTCAACTATAATTAAGTAGTTAAGACTAAATTGTTACATTTGGCATACATTTGGCAAAGCAGTTAGTAAAGAACATAACCATAAACTGATCTTCACTGGTGTTACCCATTAGGAAGGTAACACCAGTGACAGTAACGCCAGTTACAATTTTCATGAAAAATGCATTTTATAAAATGGCTTTTGCAAGGTATCAAACCACATGTTGTCAATCATGGTATACTCACTAAATTGAGTAGTTTAATCTATTTGTATTCTAGTTTTTTTACAATTCCCTAACAATAAAGTAGGTCATACCAGTGACTTCCACTAAAAGCTTCATATGAAATCATGAGATAAATGAGAACATTTGTGATAACTGAAAAGAGACAGTGGACTTATCATGGTGGCCTTTTTTCATAGATCTTCAGGAAATAGGAGGAAGTCAAGTGATGTCATAAGTGTGATTTTTATTTCAAAATAAAATATTTTTGTTAAATGGTAACACCAGTGACACAACTCCAGGGGACCACTACTTTCATTATATATTTTATAATATTAATTTGGCATTTTGTTTTTTGATTTCCTTTACATCATATATTTGATAGTTATGCATACTCATTGTATTTTTAAATGTAGAAAAACCATTCTTAGACCTCAAAATAAAATTCAACTTTCCCTCAGAATCTCGTTTCACGAGACCTCCGGCACATCGCACGCCGACCTCAGACCGCATGCTCCCGGACTCTTCTGATGTACACACTGTGCTGGTGCAAGACTACTCTCACGTGATTATTACTTTGAATATGTGAATTTTCTTATTCTTTTTAATGATGGGCCTTTTTATTTAACTTCTTCTGACTGAGCCTGCAACCCTTCTGAGTGGTATTAAAAACTCTTGAAGATCACAGACAATTTTTATATCCTCCAACTGGAGTCGTCTGAAGAAGAAAGTCATATTCCACCTAGGATGATGATGGTGAGTAATTAATGACAGATTTTTTTTTGGGTGAACTAACCCTTTAAGTTTCCTGTCCCTGAAGGACTTTTCCTGTTCTTTTCCATCAAGTCTAAAACGACAAACAGTATAGCAAAAGCAGCCATTTGGCCCAGAGCATCTTCTTGAAACCTGTCATTTTAAAAGCTTTTTATCCCTCTTGCCTCTCGTTTCAACAATGAGGGGTGAAAAAAACTTATCCAACTGCTTTTCTGTGTGGATTTCTTCAGCTGAACTGCAGGCAAATTTGCAAATCAGATCCAATCCAATTAATACAAGTGACTGATGTTATCACCCTGATTTTGTTAGATTGAATCTCAACGGCAGGAATATTGGATCCAGTCTCTTTACCAGATCCTGTGAAGATATCTGGTTTGTCTGATACCCTAAACCAGTTAACAGCAAGTCTTGTGTGATACCAAAAATCAGTGCTTTGTCTGGTATACAAAACTGTATTTACTAAAAGTCTTCTATCAGACTGAGAGAAAGCCAAGGAAGAAGAAAGCAGGAGAGAAAGTTATGATTATAAAAAATGAATGGGGTTTATTGAATAATCTTAGTTCCGTATTGAGAATCCCTAGATCCTTACATTTTTAGGAGGTAGCATATCTTGACAAACAGAATTTACTTGCACAATAAATCATATTATAATTGTGATCACGATTTCTGCTTCTCTCGAATTATTAATCTCTGAGCATATTTGCCCACGGTTATTTATCCTTACCATGTTTCATTTACTTGGGCACTACTTGTGTCTAGCTTGGCACTAAAAGGCTCCGCAAGTTTAGCCTTCAGCAGCTTCCTCTTAAATGAGACCTTTCGGTCCGTGGTGTACTTTTAACTCCAACGGCAACTATGCACACACACACTCCTCTCTATATTATGGAAGAAGCGATGTGATCTTGACAATCACCGGCAAAACAATCTTCTGCTCACATGTTGACCCTCGACCACAACCAGTCATAGGGTAAATTATTTTTGAAATGTAGATTTACTACATAATCTAAAAGCGATAATAGCTTTTCATTGATGTATAGGTTTGTTAGATCGGACAATATTTGTCGAGATACAGTCTTTGAAATCTGGAATCTGACGGGTGCAAAAACATCTAAATACTGGACATACCCTTTAAATTTGTCCCCATGGACGTTCTTTACAATGCATATTACTAATAAAAAGTAAGCTTTGATTATATTTACGGCAGACATTTACCAATATTTCAGGGAACACTGAATCCTTTACTTATATCCTAATGATTTTTGGCATAAAAGCAAAATCAATAATTTTGACCATACAATGTATTTTTGGCTATCGCTACAAAATATATACCCCAGCGACTTAAGACTGGTGTTGTGCTCCAGGGTCACATATATGAAAACAGTTTTCTCATGCCGATGTTTACGGCGACTTAATCTGCAAGCTTTAAAGTTGATTGTTCTCTTAAGCAGGGCAGTTTTTTTGGTTCAAAGAGCATGTTTTTGTTATGCTTGTTGAAAGTCTCTTCACATCCCAATAACAATCAATAAGTTAAGTGGTCTAAATATGTTCTTAATATATGTTTTGTGTAAGCGCTAGGACCATAAAATGTGTCATCCATCAGATCTCTTCTCGGTCCGAGGGCTCCTGATAGTTTTACTACCTGTCGACGCAGTAGTTTGGTTCCGTGCACAGTGTTTCACAGACTGAGACGTCCATCACGCATCCATTACGCTATTACAGTACCGAGGAGAATGGAAGGCGTGTTTATTTAATATAAGCGCGTTTGTACGGAATGTTTTCTCACCAGGAATAGACATGAGAAATCTGACAGCGTTGCATTCACCCTCCACCAACACCGTCTCTCTCCGGTCGCTGGTTAAACTCTGTCTGCCTGAGTGTGTTTCATGTGCTTTTTGGAGGAGGCTGGCTCTGGAGAGTGGATTGCATGGAGGTGCTCTTACTGCTATCAGCTATTGCTAGCCTTTCTGAAATCGCCTACCCTACCTTTAATTTGTGCTTATGTGAAAGTGCAATAATTCTAATGAAATTGTGATTGAATATTAATGATTATATTTTTGAGCAACATAATATGATTAACAGTTTAACCATAATCATGCAGCCCTAGAATTTACCACACAGCACATACATATTTTATTTGATTTATTATAATTTTTTACACTAACCATACCTCTGCTGTGCTCTGTTTACTCATTTGGTTGTTGCAACTAATGAGAGGTTTCACACACAAAGCATTTTTTTCTAATTATTGCCTTCACAATAACAAATGTCTGTCGAGATTGTGCACCATTGTGGAATTCCCACAAAAGGGTGACCGCCCAAAAACAATGGACATTCCTTCAATCCCAACAGGTTTGCTGGAAGTCTCAATAGAACGAGCGAGAGTTCCAGTGGCAGTGGCTATTGTGCACGCTGCATATGAGGACACAGAGTATGTGTGTAGAGGGAGGTCAGACTCCCACTGGGAGGCCCTTCATTCTGGATGGTGGAAGGGCTTTCTCTCTCATGTAATCAAATCCCTGAGAACCACAGCCTGCCATTCTGTTAACATGGGACCTGTGTGAACGAGACATGCGCTATGAGACTTGCAGAGAAGGCTTTGGGAAGGATTGTACAGAGAGCTGGGGGCACATCCTGTTAGAACAGATGTGCAGGTTTTAGTTTCAGAGCACAAGGTGTTGGGTTTATCAGTGATCACATTAAAGTCTGTTAGAGCAAGAGCGAGGTTTGCAAAAACATGATTATAGACTGAGCCAACTGTGAAATTATCCAGTTTTGATCAGAAAAATGATACTTTAACAAGTCTCAGACAAAAGAAACTGTAGAGATAAAAAAAACTTAGTTCAGCTACGTGGTTTTTAGTAATAGAGATTTTTAGGCCAAAATCTCTGCAGTGGGATTCTCACTAGGATCACTATTTATACTAACTGTGTAACGGGGCTGACACGTAGCGGCTGCTCCCATGTGCATGCTTTATTAAGCAGAGAGGTCAGAAACACAGGCAGGGTCGAAACAGTGGTAAACAGGTATATGGCGGGCAAAAACACGAGAATATTCCTAGGGCTAGCGTAGGTCAACGATTGGTGAACAGGATCACAAGGGCAAGACTAAAGTGATAAATCCAGGAAAACAGGCAAAGAACAGAAACCACAAAAACAACAGACAGGCTAGACTAGGTTATACTAGGCTCACAATTGCTCTGTAGAGTAGCTATCAACATAAAAAGTGCTAACATACGCGGACCACACGGTAAGGATCAGAGTGAGTGTTAAATAGGTGAGTCGATGATATTAAACACTTTTTGCAATCATGCTGTGTGCATCATGAAACAGCTGTGCAATCCGTGCTGTGTCATCATTGCAATGAATGATGGGATATTAGTCGGTCGATATGCAAAGTTTGTATGCGAAGTCATGAAATTGAAAGGGGACCATCTGAGTGCTATCAGACTGGAATTCTACCTGATCCGTAACAACCTGTCTGCTACTCATAGACCAGTAATTCATTAATTTTCATTGATTCTTAAAATATAGAAAAAATCTCATTCTATAATTATACATGCAAATGAGTAAGCATTTAATGCTCTTCGACATTCCTTTTTAGTAAAGAGCCTAAAAATATATTAATATATGCCGACTGGAATAAACTTTTCCGCAAGCACACTTGAATTTCCTTGCCACTAATGATGAATGTTTGTACTCTGAATGAGAAAGAGATATTTGTGAGTGTTCTTTGTGGAGGTGATGCATTTGTTACAAATTTGCTCTGCATTTGGATACTTGCGATTTCTTACTAAGAAGATGCATTTGCATTGTGCATACTGACATTTTATTAGGAACATTTCAGAAACATTCATATGTATCACTTAGCATCTTGCTTCGCTGTATCAATGAAGCCTATGATTTAATCAGTTTCATTACATTACTGGATGTAAATATCCTCTTTTAACAAGCGCAGCTCCTAAATGCACTTTTGGCATAGATGTGTAACAGCCACATGAAGGCAAAACAACCTCTTTAAATGTATAGAACTCAGTACATGTAATGAGGTGAGTTTTGCTTTCATGTTGCTTATGTTGTAGACCTCTTACTTCCAGCTTTCTTTTATTATTTTATTATTGCTCTCGCCTTATTTAACTGTTGAAATAGCAGGTTTGAGTTACAGGTATGTATTTCCCTTAGTGCTGGGGAAACAGTTTTTTACAGCATGAAACTTTCACATACTCTTCTTTGTTCACCTCATTGTATACAACTTATTACGCTCAGTCTTTTGTATTGTATTCTTTTTACTTAATTGATTTCTTTGAGGTCTGTATATACGTCGATAAAACTTTTTTTTTTAAGCTGATGTACATTGCTCCAAGTATGCGTGACGCCATACTCGAAATTAGTGCCGCTGGATTATCCACCTCCACAAGTGCCACACACACACAGCATTAACACACCACACCGGCAACACAACCTGTAGAAGTGGGCAGCCATTTTTGCTGCGGCGCCCGTGTGTGTTGTACACACACAGCAGTGAACACACTCACACCGTGAATACACACACACCGTGAACACACACACCGTGACCACACACCCAGAGCAGTGGGCAGCCATTTTTGCTGCAGCGCCCGGGGAGCAGTTGGGGGTTTGGTGCCTTGCTCAAGGGCACCTCACCCCACCTACAATCCCTTACGAGTCCAACTCTCTAACCATTAGGCTACGACTTCCCCAAATGTACAGTGTACAATTGTATGTGTGTGTATTGTAAAGATTATGTCCTTGTTTTGGTGTAATCTCAGTTGTGCTTACAGGTGCTTGGCAGTGGATCTGCATTCCAATGTAACAGTTAAACTGCAGAGCTTTCTTGGCAACACAGGTGGCAGAATTGTGACCGGAGTTTTTTAGGGGCCTAGGCTCCAAATGTATTTTTGTGAATGTGTTTTTGGTTTGGTTCAAAGAGTTTTGTGATTAAAACTAAACCACACAATGAATCACTAGAGCTGAGATGAAACTTAAAATGTTTAAGTAACTGTTAACCATAAATGTTTTAGTCATTCGATTAAAAAAAAACATACACATCCAAAATTTGTAATCATAAACATATTTTCTCGTTGAATCTCCAAATTAACGTGGAAAAAACATAAAGGCAGTATTTTAAATATGTAATATAATTTTTTTTTTAATGGCTTCTTTTTGCTAAGTACTATGAATGAAGCCAAAGCCTCTATTAAATAACATTTATTTATTTATTGTTCTCTGCGGTATAACTTGTAATTAAGCCATTCAACATTGCATTATGTCGAAATCCTTTCTAACTGCAAATTACACAAGATTGATTTTGTTTATGCTTATAGACGGACATGAGCTTAAAATCTTTATAACTATTTACATCCTTAATTCTAATTCGCACATTAATTTCCTGTTTTTTGATTGCTGCTTTACTTGAACAATTACTTAAAATCTTGTCGGGAGCTTATTCTTTTCCAGATCCGTTTTATGGCTACAATACCATTGTGACTTTAATTATTTAATATCTTCTGTATTTAATTTAAATATTAACATTGACTTATTACTGCAGTTATTTCTAATTTTAATTGTCAAAATATATATTGATTATCAATTATAAGAGTATTAATTTTTATGTGCATATACCGTAGTTTGAAAGTGTACCAAAAATGTGCCAACAAAGAAAGTTGCGTGTCATACTTCAGCTGTGTTTGTCTCCCATCATCCCACAGGAATGTGCAGGACAACTGCTGTTTACGCTCTCTCTACATCGACTTCAAGAAGGATCTGGGCTGGAGGTGGATCCACGAACCCAAAGGTTATAACGCCAACTTCTGTGCGGGAGCCTGTCCGTATCTGTGGAGCGCAGACACCCAGCACAGCAACGTAAGACAAAACCTTCAGTTATCATTTATCATTAGTTTTCACAGAGTTAATATAATTCTAGTTATAATGCTTCTAGGTACTGATTTTTTTTTATTTGTCAAGCAATGAATTACATATACATACAATGTCATGTCCCATTTCAGATCCTTGGCCTCTATAACACCATCAATCCAGAAGCGTCCGCATCTCCTTGCTGTGTGTCTCAGGATCTGGAACCCCTCACAATCCTTTACTACATCGGAAAAACCCCCAAAATCGAACAGCTCTCCAACATGATTGTCAAGTCCTGCAAGTGCAGCTAGGAACCGATCAGCTCCGTTTCCGAGAACACGCATTCACTCAAACAAACACACAGTAATTTAAAACCCAATCACACATGTGCTGCGCAGGGTTTCGAGGTACAACAGCGTAATTCCTACAAACTCTCACAAACCACAACACACATCTGAATGTGTGAACTTGTGCTGGAAACAGCCCTGTCGGCATGTGCCACATCACCCGCTCATCACTCTATGGATGTGAGTTTGGCAAACACTGGAAGTACGTGATCTAGATGTGTCTATATGTGAAGCAAGCGGAAGAGAAAATCCCTTGTTCCATTCATTTCAAACCAACACTTCTGTTTTATTTGTTGTTGTTGTTGATTTTGTTTCCCTCAGTAATACGGATATTATTTGTTTGGTAATATATAAAACCCATGATATTGTTCACCAAGACTGGTGAAGAGCTGGAAACTTCTGGCGAACAGTTGTCGCAAATGAACTTCGAGTTTGGCGCAAATGAAGCGTTTTTGCATAGGGGTTGGTGACAGAAAGAAATGAAATATTGCGGAAAGTTAATGCAAGCCTCAGAAAGACATAGTTTAAGCCAGATTACATGGTATAAAAAAGGCCAAGACCAATAAGTCATGTTGTTCCAAGCAGCCAAAGACCATTCTCTACTCAAAAACGCAACTGCTGCAAAGCAAAACCATTGTCCCCCCCCCCCCCCATTTTTGTATCACTGTGGCAGAAACAAACAGAGTTTCCATCAAATATCTGCACCATTAATCCTAATGTTTTATTATGCAGATAGCTGGATATTAACATGCTCAGAAAGATTCTCTTCAAACTGTTGCTCTGCCATTACAGCAATTGACCTGGAAGAGAAAAGTATGCTAGTCCACTGTAGTTCCCCTGAGAATGCAACATGTACTTGTGATATTTAGTTGTGTTTCAGAACTTAACAGCGTGTGAAACTGAGCTTGCAAAGCAAGAAGTATTTATGATTACGTACGTATATGTGGAAGAACTTTAAACGCCTTATTCTGAAGTTTAAAAATGTTTGTCTACAAATTCATGTCTAGTTAGCTCTTAGGCTACGTTTACACAACAACGATAGTCAAAAACTTTTTGAAAAAGTTTCACGTATACACGACAACGTTTCAAAACGATTTGCTTTTACACATATCCGCGAAATGGCCAAAGAACGCTGTAATTACGTATGCCAGACCAGTAGGTTGCGCTGTCACCTTGTTAGTAAACAGTAACTGCAGGGAAGCAAAGATTATATGATGTATATGATGCGTCTCCGCTGTTGGTTGTAATATTGGTGAAGTAAATCCACACTTTGCTGAAGAAGCGTTAGCAAACTCTTGAGCAGCAACAACACTACCATATACTCCGCCATTGTTGTGTATATGTTTGTTCGCGCTTGCCTTTAAAATTGACACGTACTGTGCATGTCTACATACCGAACACGTACTACGTACGCACATGACGTCACGGTTTTCAAATATTCCCGTATTGGGTGTTTACACGGAAATGACAACAGTGGTGTTTTCAAAAACTTGCACTTTGAAACCCGTTTTCAAAAATATGCTCTTTCAGTCCCCAAAACGACATGTTTTTTTTTTTTTTTTTTTTTTTTTTTTTTTTTTTTATTTTTTTTGAGATTTTATCGTGTAAAACGAACAGGCAAAACGCATAAAAAGTCTCCCGTTTTTGGCTGAAAATGTTGTCGTGTAAACGGCCCCATATTCTTGACACAAATCGGATGTAAAGATCACAACAATACCTGCAAAAAAGTCCCAGGCAGAAATGGTGCCTATAACACATGCCTGAAAGTTAGTTCCTTTAGGGATGGGCAGAGGACAGTCTTTTGGACTGTATTTTAAGGTGACGCTGTAATTACACAAATATGTACTGAGTAATATTAATTAACAACATGTACTTATTGTAGGGTAAAGTACATGTAACTACGCCACCTTAAAATAGTGTTTGCATGGTTTGAAAACAATTCACAAATTAAAACAGCTGCAAACAGCCACAAATTTGCGTAAAAGCAGGCATTTCTGAAAAGAATGACCGTGACTTTTAGATACTCACCGCGCAGAGCTATACCAGAGCATGTTGTGCCTGGTTAAACTGGAATACGGGTGGTTAGTAAAACACATGCTGGGCACAGCATGCAAAATTGGCAACTTCTTGAATTCACCCCATGGTCCCTTATTAGAGCAGGTGAAGCTGTGATGTCACCAACTCGACAGTGTTGAAAGGAAGTGATGTCATCAGAGACTGAATTTGCAATAGGTTTGTTTACATGCACTAATCGGACTGAATCCAGTCCGAATCAGATTCTCGAAGCTCTGTTTACACTAACTTATTTGTTTGCACGTGCATTACATTAATTCCGAACAAAAATATAGCGCATGCGCAGTTCCCAGTTGCCACATTCAGAACTGGACATATCTAAAAAATATATATATATTTTTTTTTCGGCAAAATATTAGGAAATATTCAGTTCCTCCACTGACCAGTTTGTAAAGGCGGACTGTAAATCACATGCACACGTTTGTATGACATATAAAAAAACTATCACCCATGAGCATATGAAGTACTATTTTTGCGTATTTTAGCATCCGTCCGCGCAAATAGCGTGCTAAAATTTGTTCTGTTGATGGGATATGTTAAGGTTAGTAACATCATTGAAATAAATCATTACAATCATACAGGAATCAAAGTAGCAAAGATTTATAGGACCCCTTATAAATATCACACGATTGACACTTATATTTAGGCGCAACGCAACTCTGTACGACATATCGCTACCATGACACGCGCATTTTCCAGATCACCGCCTCTGATTTCGACAGCGACTCACATTCCTACACGGCCCCACCCCCCTCCCCCCCCCCCCCCCACCCCCCCACCCCACCCCCCCCACCCCCCCCCCCCCCCTCACCCCAACCCTAACCCAACCCCACCCCACCCCCACCCCTCACCCCCCCCCTCCCCCCACCCCTCCCCCCCCCCCCCCCCCCCCCCCCCCCCCCCCCCCCTCCCCTCTCCCACCCCCCCCCCCCCCCCCCCCCTCCTCCCCTCTCCCCCCCCCCCCCCCTCCCCCCCTTTCCCCCCCCCCCCCCCCCACCCCCCCCCCCCCCACCCCCCACCCCCCTCCCTCCCCCCCCCCCCCCCCCCCCCCCCCCCCCCCCCCCCCCCCCCCCACCCCCCCCCCACCCCCCTCTCCCCCCCCCCACCACACCCCCCCCCCCCCCCCCCCCTCCACCCCCTTTCCCACCCCCCCCCCCCCCCCCCCCCCCCCACCTCCCCCCCCCTCCCCCCCAACCCATCCCTCTCAGCCAACCGTCGTGGGGCATGTCAATGTTCGCCTACTTGCCAAGTGAGACAAGCCGTGAGTTCGTCTCTTACGGAACAGTCAGACGATCCTTTTGACCGCACAAGGCCAAGCGACTAGTTACGCACCCGAACTGTGCAACCCCGGGCAACACAACCACACCCGGGGTATAATGGACGTGTAAGTGAGACAGTAACCCCGGTTCATTCTTTGAACGTGTTGTGCAGAGGCCAGCTTGACGAATGCACTGCAGCCGCCGTGGACGCTGACGTCCATAACGCTTATCATGGAGAAATGTTTCTACACATCTCAAAAAGTCTTCCTGAATTTGTGATTTTGTTTTCTCTCAGAGAAAGTGATCCTTTGTTACGAAAGAATTGCACTGACTATTTTGTATTTGTAACTTTTGTTTGTTGGTTTTTATTCGTAGTTATAGCTTCACCCACATAACATGAGCTGATGATGTGAGTGGCTTCCAGGTGGAGGTTCCCCCTTTAACTAGTCCTCATCTTAACCAGTGTTAGAGAGAAACTGGTGGCAGATCAGATTAAAAGAGCAACGTCCATTCATGTCCAAGATTTTTAGGTGACACTTATTTTAGTTGTATTAGGGCAAGAATGCCAGTGGACTTTCTGAAGACACAGGAAGCGGAAGGAGACACCAGCATTGTCACACTAGAGCTGTTTATTGTTATTGTTGTCTATGATGATGATGATGATATTGTTGACCCACTATGATGTATTGTAACACATTACTGTTGTGGTGCTCTAGTGGTAAATAAATTATTTAAGTGACAAGTGATTGTGCGCTTGTGTTTTTTTGATAAATTGCATTCTTTTGAATATATAGTCTTATATAAGGCTGCATTTATTTGTCCAAAAGTACAGTACGAACCGTAATGTTCTAAAATTTTAAAGAACTGTTCTTTGTATATACATGTTCAAATGTAATTTATTCCTGTGACCAAATCTGAATTTTCAGCATTACTCCAGTCCTTCAGTGTCACATGATTCTTCAGAAATCATTCTAATATGCTGATTTGCTGCTCAGTTTTTATTGGCGCTGAGTTATTAATAATGATTCATATTGTTATCATCGCTGAAATTAGTTTTTGCTGCTTAAGTGTGATTTTAAAGATTCTTTGATAAATAGAGTTCAAATGAACAGCATTTATATTCAGTGTCTTACGGTTTCCACAAAAACATGAAGCAGCACAACAGTTTTCAACATTCACTCTTAAAAATAAAGGTGCTTCACGATGCCATAAAAGAACCTTTCTTGTCTAAATGATTCCATAAAGAACCTTTAACATCTGAAGAACCTTTCTGTTTCATAAAAGGTTCTTTGTGGCGAAAGAAGGTTCTTCAGATTATAAAAAGTTAAGAAAGAGATGGTTCTTTAAAAAACCTTTGACTGAATTGTTCTTTGTGGAACCAAAAATGGTTCGTCTATGGCATCGCTTGAAGAACTATTTTTAAGCGTGTTGATAGCAATCACAAAAGTGTTTCTTGACAGCAAGTCAATGTGATTGCGAGACTTAAAAAAAAATCTTCATAAAGTTTTAAAGTGATATTTTCCCAAACAATCTGTCTAAGAAAATGAATCGTTAAAGCTTTTTTCTTCTTTTTTTCTTTGAACTGGTCTGAATGAATTTCATTATTTCATGTGGTTGAATAAATCAAGTATTTAAGTGAATTTTCCCAAAATCTGGAAAGGAAACGACTCCTTAACATAAACAGATTATATTACACTGCCTTATGATGAAACCCTAAACATTTAATCTCCATTTACTCCATTTGTTTATTTAACTCACATACGCAGTGAGCGTGAGCAAGCTGACATAAACTACAGTACAAACCCTTGAGTTTATTCTGACGATGCTCTGATACTGTATATCCTCCCTTTAGCCCTGGAGCTCTGGAGGCACGCCAGGCTCATTAGCCCAGAGTCTGTGGTTCCTTATTTAGGAGTGAGACTCGAGCAGCAGAAAGCTCTGGAGACTGTCAATCTGGAATTAGGTTGGGATTGATTAAGACTCAACTCAACATTCTAGAGATAAATGCTCTGCAAATGCATGATGTCACACATATAGGCTACGTGAGAATTGCTGCTTTTTACTAAGTTCTTAGCACAGGTGTTGACTGCTGGGTCTGTGTCTTTTTCAGTCGGATGCCATCTTGCTTCGCCAGAGTCTTTCGTAATTAAAGCGGCTCTGATATAGGACACAACTGTAAAAATTCCTTTGCAAACAGTTTTTCCATGCACAGTAGAAGAGTCAGTGTTCTGGGGTAAGAAAATTCTGGGGATTAATAAGTCAGAATGTTGTAAAGAGACAACTCATGACCCCAAGTGTGTAAAATTGAGCACATTAAACTTTACTGACTCACATACATATTTAAAGAAAAAGAAAATTCTAGTAAGGTACTAAGTCGATTATAAATGGCCTTCTGAGCAAACTTTAATTATTGAGCAACCTTTACTTAGAATATTTGGAGGTTAATTGAATAAAGTTGCCAAGATGTAATATTGAAAATTTACAGGTGCCTTGAACTGTAAAATTACGAAATATGATATATTATACATATATATATATCTATATTACAATATTAGACCCCCCCTATATATAATATATAACATATATCTATAATAGACTGTTATATATAGTGATCGTCAAAACGATTAATAATCACATTCAAAACATTTCATAATATATGTGTGTGTATTATTACTATATCTTAAATAGCACACACGCCAGTATATATTTGTTGAAAATAGTTACAGCATCTGTTATTTTCAGTAACTATATATATAAAATATTTAATATCTAAACAACATAATTTTCTTAGATATATACAGTACATGCATGTTTTTCATTCTGCGAGCATGTTTGACACTTCAATGAACTTGCTTCAAAAAATAAAGGCCACTTGGATTCTTCATGGTATGAATCTTCTATGCTAATAAGCTGACTTTCACTCGTCCCAGCAGGGAATGCGAACACAGAGCTGACGCACAACTAGCTGTGGCTTTGTGTTCATTTTGGACTCTCACATGCATCTTCAGTCCAAGGTCCCTTTCTTCAAATGTGGCTTGGTTAGTTAGCTGGATGTTTCAAGATAACCTGGCATAAAGAAGCATAAACCAAGATTTTCCATTCTTTTGAAGCAAACTTAATTTGATCAAGCTACATACACTTAAGGCCAAAACAGGATTCTCTACACACTGCCATGCCAGCCCTTGTGAAAAAGAAGTGCACTTAAAGTAATAGTTCTCCCAAAATTGAAAATTTGCTCTTAATTTACTCATCCACAGGTCATCTGGTCCTTGGTGATTCATAAAAT
Organism: Sinocyclocheilus anophthalmus; assembly: GCA_018155175.1. Taxonomy (NCBI): domain Eukaryota; kingdom Metazoa; phylum Chordata; class Actinopteri; order Cypriniformes; family Cyprinidae; genus Sinocyclocheilus; species Sinocyclocheilus anophthalmus. The sequence continues at coordinate 17,901 of JADLZN010005204.1, read as the reverse complement.
GCTAGTCAGCAGCTGCTGGTTTTTGAGAATAAGCATGAAAATTAATAATATTTTTAAATGAATTAAAATGATTTTAAAGTACATTACTTCCACAAATAATACTCGCTTTAAAAGTATGCTAAAGTGTACTTCTTAGGGTGTATAGTTGCTAATGGCATACTTGCATGGCATTATAAAAATCAACAATGTACCAAATTGAGCTTGCATAGCTAGAAACATTTGTGTTCACATGCTTACACATAGTAAACATTTCAGGCTTTTATCATCTTGGAATATCGAGGCCTAAGAGGGATTGAAAAGAAGCAGCTTCATTATTTTACTTTTTTCTCACACTCCTTAACAGAACAAAAACACTTCTCTTTTATCTCTTCCATTTGTCTCAGTTTCTCTCTCACCGACTACTTGCTCTCTGCTTTCATTCCGTCAAGTGTTTATGTGCACACACACACACACACACACACACACACAGCGTGGTAATCCAGCAGGAGAGGTTTGAGGTGAAAGGGTCTTCGGTCTCTTGGGATCGGAATGATTTGGGGATTCGGTGATTCAGCCGCAGCTGGCTGCTCACAACAATATGAAATTGGCGAGAAGCATTTTCAGCAGTGATGTCAGCATGAAACCATGCAGGGACCCCATTAGCACACAGAGGAATTTTGAGACTACTTGTCAAAGGCTGTTTGTGTGTTCATTCATGCAGAAAAAAAAGTAAGAGGAAAGCAACGTTCCTCTTCTCCCCAGTGTTTGTATGGAAATGTGAAGAATTCCTTTGATGCCGTGTTGACATCTGTCTCCAGCGCTCTTGGCCTGTCTCGTGTGTGTCAGCAGTAATTGCCCTGTAGACAGAGGCTTGTATTGCATCTGTAATTACACAGGAAAGCTCGCTCCTTTGAGCTGTGGATTAGTAACTCTTTGTGTTGCACTGAAAAGCAGCACAAAGGCAGCCCGACTGAAGTATCTCACTGAATCCCAGTACAAAGTGTTCCTCCAGCCGCCCTTCCCTTGAGTCTGACAGACGTCTTGGAGATGTCATGATAGAGAGATCTGTGGACATCTGTGGGGGTTTTTTTCATACACTCTCAGAAAAAAAGTGTATGGGCACTTGGACAGTACCCTTTGAAAAGTTATTAATATGTTCATTTTAGGTACTAATATATACACTAAAAATCCATGAAATTTACAGTAAAAAAACAGCAGAAAGTGGTTGTCAGTACAATTAGTTTGTACAATTACTAACAGTACTTTACAGAACAGTGCTTTACAGGAAACAGTGCTTTACAGGAAAACATTTTTGGCAGCATCATTTTAGATGTAGCTTAAATTTACAGAAAAAACTTCATTGATATATAATATTCATACACCAACCTACTGAAGTATTTACGGAGCCCCTAAAGGGACATGGTGGTGGAAAAATACATGCAGGTGAGTGGAAAAAATCGAGTTGGTTGGATAAATAAAAATTTGCTGATTTTTTTTGCGTGTGTCCCTCACAAACTTGCTGTTCTCAAGAGGGGGGGTGCTCTCGCAAAGATATTTGCGTTGCCTCGCAAAATCAGTTGAGTTCGGACAAACACTTCCTGTTTACTTTACAGCTTTTAGTGGCTTATACAGCTCCGTATGTTCACAACGTAGCGTTTCATAGAGTTTTATTTTGAACTTGGACTCAAGTATAAAGAAATAAAGTAAGTGCTTAGTTCAAGGGATGGTTTTGGGACATTCTAAAACACTTAATGTAAAACAAATTTAGTAGGCCTACACACCTTATTAATAAATCAAGCGTAGCGTTCTGGCAGGTCACGTTAGTCAAGCTCGCATCAGCTGACTCTCAGCTGATCTCCATCTACCTATGGGAATACGACACCTATCTAAGTATTCATATATAAGGTCCCTCAGTATTATCAGCAGTTTTCGCATTGCTCGATAGCTAATTACCCTTCTCCATCCCCAGCTCCTCCTCTGTCACTCAGGATTCAGCCTTCTGATTCTCCTTTGAATCAGACTAATTCTAAAATGTGTACATAACATTATTGAACTTTAACAATATCTGCAATACATTTATGTTGGTTCTGCTCTGTTTACCCTGGGGGGAGGGGGGGGGGGATTGCGGCTCCGCTAACTGCTTTCATCCATGCTAGGCTGCATGGATGCGTAGGGAGTTCTTGCCCAGAACAGAATCATACCGCCAATCCAAACTGTATGCTCATTGTCAATCATATTTGACGATAGTGGTCCTGACAGAAATACAGACAAGCAAAATAGCCCAGAATATGAACATAACCCGCTAAATTGCACGTTAAGCATTTTATCGCCCATAGAAAGAAACACTTAATTAATGGACTAAGACAGTAAAAAGGCCGAATTCGGTATACAGTTATTAATAAACACAGTATATACTACATATAGTATGTAGTATTGCACACTGCTCCGGGTGTGTGTTCAAGGATGTGTGTGTGTGTTCACTGGCTGTGTGTGTGCACTTGGGCTGGTAAATGTAGAGCACTATTCCGAGTATGGGTCACCATACATATGGGTCCACATTCACGTCACTTCACTTCACTTCACTTCATATAGGAAAGCAGAGAAGCCCAGAATGTGATCAGAAAATCAACTAAATGGGGCAGCAGTAAGCGTTGTCCTCCCAGACGAAACGCGCGTGGGAACGATATAAAAAGACAAATAGCTACAGAAATCTAGTATCTAAATATATCTGTGTACATATGGCAAGGTCAGATAGCCCGAGTAATATGAGCTGAATTACATGATAATTCGATTTTTCGGCCAAAAAAAAAAAAACAACAAATATAGGAAAACCGTGCTGACCGTGGTCTTACTATAAAAAACACAGTGATATAAAAGCTCCAAATTTTATATTTTATTTAAAAATATTTAAGGCTCTACTATGTACAGTCAAGGCAGCGCGGTAACGTTAATATTCATTATGGCCTACCTTTATTTTTTTTAAAAAAAGTTAAGTGGTTATAATATTTTCGTATGGGGGAATAAACGTGAAGTTTGCGATTTCCGTTCATATTCTGGCTCAATGCCTTTTCCTGTGGTAATAGTTTTTATTATTAAACTGTTACCATGATTGGTCTTTTATATTAGCATCTTTTCGTCCAAACGGGCAATTTTCATATAACTGTTCTATGGGGGAGAAAAATCTTAACGTGCATTAGCGCATTGTGTTCATGGCTATTCTGCTTCATTAATAGTGATACTATTAATAAGGTTATTAATATTAAAATTGTTATTAGTATTAATACATTTATTAATACCGAATTTGGCCTCCAGTGTCACTGTTTTAGTACATTAAGCCACATTAAGCGTTTTAGAATGTCCCAAAATCGTGCCTTGAACTAAACACTGACTCTATTTAGTTGTACTTGAGTCCAACTCAACTGGTTTTGCGAGAGAATGCAAAAGTTGCGGAGGGGACACAAAGTTTTGTGAGGGAATGAAGTTTCTCAGATAGAACGGCAAAAGTTTTTGGCGAACAGGTTGAACGGCTGCAAGAACAAGCAACAATAAGTTGAAAATAATGCTTTCCTCCCCACCTAATTTTGTTTTCGCACCCACCTGCACCAAATTTTTTTGTCACCATGTCCCTTTAGGGGCTCCGTAAGCACTAGCCTAATATCTGTTTTGTATCTTTGTAATACAGGCTGTACAATTCATCAGCACAAGCTGTGTTTCCACCAGCCTTGGTAAATAGTAATATATAATGGGTGGCAGTGTCATCCCAACAAATACTAAACATTATCAACATGGTACACACAATCAGGCTAAAGATATGTGGGGCAATAAAATTCATTTACTAAGATTGAGATGTAAGCATAATCCCCATGGCACATAACCGTTTAGAAGCAAAACTAAGGTGCAGGAACGTGGTCACAGAGAATTATATTATAGGGAACGATTTCAATTTACATTTGTTTGCGCACGGTAGAGGGAATATGGTGATCTCTTCCTGGACGGGCACAAACCAGTCTTAGGTCGGTGGGCTGGGTATATTGTATCAATAGCCAAAAATAACATTGTATGGGTCAAAATTATCGATTTTTTCTTTTATGCCTAAAATCATTAGGATGTTGAGTAAAGATCGTGTTCCATGAAGATATTTTTGTAAATTTCCTACTGTAAATATATTAAAACTTAATTTTTTATTAGTGATATGCATTGCTAAGACCTTAATTTGGACAACTTTTAAGATGATTTTCTCAATATTTTGATTTGTATTTATTTTTTTGCACCCTCAGATTCCAAATATTCAAATAGTTGTATCTCAGCCAAAAAAATATTGGATCCTAACAAACCATACATTAATGGAGAGCTTATTTATTCAGCTTTGAGATGGGGTATAAATCTCAATTTTGACAAATTGACACCTAATACTGGTTTTGTGGTCCAGTGTCACATGGATATGATGGACTTGTTCTTTTTTTTTTTCCAGTGTACACTGAAGGTACTAAAATGCACAAACTTGTTGTGTATTTTTTCCCCTGAGAGTGTATGATCAGAGTTTGAAATTAACTTTTTCACCTCACTGGCTCAATTTAGGCAACTACAAAAGTCTTTAAAAAGGCTTAGATTTGTAACATGGACATTTAGTAAACCTGGATTCTAAGATCCCTGAAAGCTCGCCTTTTAGACTGTCATCTATTGGATGGTTCCATAAAGAGCTCTCAATGAACTTGGAACCATTTTGGGGGTGTGTGTTGGGGGGGGGGTACCCTTACACTGCACCAAATGTCTGCTTTATAGGGAAAAAAGAAATTCAGGCTCACCAATAATAGGCCTTTAAGGAGCTGTTAGCGTTACGATGAAAGGTTCTTTGAGGAACCTTTGTCTAATGAAAAGCCATGTTGAAGATTAGCAGACAGACTGTCAATTCATAAAGTGATCAGCTGTTTCCTCAACATACTGAATTTAGCGTATTAAAACCTATCCTCCACTGACATCCGGTCAAAAAAGCCAACCCATTCTCACACCCAAGGCATCAAGCAATGAAAGTCATGACCCAAAATATCATGATGACACAATTATACCAGCATATTATTTCATGATAACAAATACCCCATGCCCTTGGCGTCAGTATATTGATAGCAAATATTTCTTATTGCGAGAGATGGCAGTGTCACAATAAAGAAGAAAAACCGTCTGTAGGTTTGTCATTCAGATGAAGTATCCCTTCAAGACAATACTAAATGCAGAAATTGGACACTTGAGGGGCCATATGAAGCCTTGTGGCAAAAAAAACAAAAAACAAACACTTAGCATGACTTTTAAAAAGAGTTCATGGAAATCAAATAGTTTTAAAAAGATATACTTAAAGTGTGAACTGAATGTAATGTTCGCATTTCATTTTCTTCAAATAGACTTAAATATACACTTAAACATATTCTTTAAATTAGGACTTAAGTGCTTCTTTACATGTTGTTTTATAATGCAATTCTTTTGTCTTTAAAATATGTTAAAGTGTAGGGGCTGCTGAATTTACTCGACAAGTGGGCATTCATGTAAACAAACGAAATATACTTTCTTAAGTATGTTAGTCAACACATCAAAATAAGTGTGTTATTCTTTAAAGCACAACAAAAGGTTAATGAAACACAATTATTTTAAAAGTACTAAAAAGTACATTAAAACTGATATTATTACAAAGCACACCTTTTAAAAGTGTATGAACAATAGACTTAACAGTCATGAATGTATGCTCCACTTAAGTAGCCTTTTATTTATCATATCATATAATATTATCTGCAAGTTTTTAAAAATATACTTTTAAGATTCGAAGTACAATACAAGTGCACATTCAATACAATTAAGCACACTTTTTTTTTTTACAAGGTAATCTATCTCCATATTACATGCAAATGCAGTCTGGTTTAGAAAATCACTAAAACTGTTGCTATTGCTTCTGAAAGTGTAATCATCATTGTGAGATGATCTGTACAGTGTTGATCTCTCACATACTCTACATCAGGAGGAGCGTTACATGTGTTTCAGTGTGGGAAATCAATCTGTCTCTGCTGCTGTGAGAAAGCTTGTCTGCCGCTGAGTGAGGGGAAGTTTAGGATCCCTGTGGAGCATTCCAGCTTTACATATAAAATATGACCCACCACAGTATAAAATAACAATTAAAACCCAGCCGTGCCTGGAAGTAACCCGGCCTCCCAGTGAAGAGAAGAGAAACTCGGTGTGTTCAATGTGACAAAGTTGCACTTTTTAAAAGTGTTAAAAAACTATCAAAAAAAGTACACTACAGAAAGTCTTTGCTCTTTAAGTTTTAAGCCTTTTAATATTAATATATAACTACATAAATTATAATAATATATTAATAATACAGATTTGAAGGTGCACTTTTCATAAAGCTTAAGTTCAGTTATTTTTCAAAGGGGTGTGAATTTGCTAATTTTTAAAGTTGTGTAAGTTGTGATAGATGAAAATACTAACGTATTTATCCATAGAATTTTATAGGTTAGTAATTGTGTAACACTGCAGAACAGCAACTCAGATTCAGCATGACTATAAACAACAAATGGAAAACAACCAGAATACCTAGGAATTAATTACTCTTAGATAATAAATAATAAAAGACTTTAAAACAGAAAATAGGAAAACAGAAAAAGAATAATATTATAATTGAGGCGTTTTTTGTTGTATTGGGGGGGGGGGTGCTAGTGCTTTCTATTTCTCTTCATTTACTTTGTATAAGCTTAAAGGGATCGGGGGATGAGTCACACACCCACAGCACAACCCAAATGAAATTTCTGTCAACATTTACTCCATATTTCTGTATGGAAGTCAATGGCTACCATCAGCTGTTTGGTTACCAACGCTCTTCAAAATATCTATGATAATTTTGGGTGAACTGCCCCTTTAAGTTGGTTGAACTAGTTCAAGAAAACTTGTCCATCCAATAATTGAGTACTAACTTCTGGCATTTCCTGGTTACCTGTGAAGTAATCACCTTTGTGAACTCAAAAGTGATGAACTACTTGTAAATGTTCTTAGGTCTTCTATATAAAGACATTATTTGGTGTTATATGGCATTATGGTTGTGCATGGAGTGATACTGTGTAGAGTGATCAGCCACATGGCACTTGCAGCTCAGGCGATTGGCTCAAAAACAAAAGGCTTCTAAACAGGATTGCTAGCTTAAGTCTTACCTCTAACGAGTAATGAGCAGGTTTATTTGGAGCGTAGCAGGTGAGACATTCCTCATGGCTGTGCTGGTGAAGCTTATTCAGCACATAAGTGACCGGTGTGTTTCCTCACCTCACTAGAATGAAGCTCTGTGTGTGAGAAAGCTTCCATTCAGCTCAAACTGCCTCTCAATCTCATATATTCAGAGTTATCCCGTATATATTACAGTTAATATATTTGCAACTTAATTGTAATTACAAATACATTTAAATTAGCGCTGTCAAACGATTAATCCGGCGGATTACTCGGGCGATTGAATCGCATCCGAAATAAAAGTTTTTATTTACATAATATATGTGTGTACTGTGTATATTTATGTTTATATAAATACACACACTTGCAGTATATATTTGGAAAATATTTACATGTAGTTACTGGGGCATATATTTATATTCATATATTTTATTTATATATACAATATATTTAATATAGAAATCGTAACATATTTTTTCTGTAAATATATACATGCAGTGGTTGTGTATTTATTATGTACATTATAAATAGTACGACTAGTACCCACCTCATATCCTATTGAAGCAAAAGCTTTTATTTTGGATGCGATTAATCAACATTAATCGTTGGACAGGGGTCACTAATTTAAATACATACAAGTTATCAATGAAATTACATAAAGTAATATTTTAGTTTTTATATATGCCTGTCAGTACATCCAGCAGTAACACTTTAACCATACAATATTTTGAAGATAATATAATTAATTATGAAATTACAGATAAAGATGTACTTACATCCTACTTCAATGGGACCAAAATTTCATCTAATTGCATTTAATAAAAATGTAAACTACAATACGTTTTCATTTAATTGCACATATCATGAAAACATTACATTCAATTTGCACTCAAGTATATATTCACTAATAAGTACTCTTTTTAAAAGTATGAAATGTCTCTTGCTTTTTCACAAAGATATGCGTCAGATTAGTGGGCAAAATAAAGTTACCAAAATAGCCAGAGCCGACCCTCCATGAAGGACTTACAGTGAGACTAGCGCATCTGATGAGATAAAGCAGAATATGGATTTGGTGAAATCATCTGCCTCTCCACTTAGTATTGTCCCTCCAACGTGTTGTCATCTCTTTTGTCATTTTTTTTGGCTGTAGTTGAAAGGGCAATGACGCTGTCTGGGAGTTCGCTCTCGGATGAATGCTGTGGCTTTGGTAAGAGGATAGCTGTCTAGGTACATGCTCGTGGGCGCTGCAGATCAGTTGGCTTTCTTAGCCTTCTGCACGACTGTCAACCCGCCTGCTCTCTGTCAGCTCCAAAGTCTAATTTCAGCTGCCATGGCATCTTTTGTTTGTTGTTGTCTTTTGTTTCTGGTCAGTTTTAATTCATGTTATTATTATTTCAGTTTAGCCTAGGCTTAGAATTCGCAGAAGACGGCATAAAAGCGCACAGGCCGCAAGCATGGATCTTGTTTAATGTCAACTACATAATGCTATATAAAAATTGCTTTTATTGTCACCAGGCGATGTGATAACAGACATGTGTTTGTTTCAATAATATTAAATATATAAAACGATAAAAAATGATCGTGGCAAATAATATCAGTAGTGGCGAAAAGGGATGTCTGGCCTAGGTACAAATTATATGCATTTCGGCCTCCCTTTATTCAAACGATATTGTTTCTGTTTGGTTGTGTACATGTTCTTAAAGGGCATATTGCATAGGAGGGCTAAGTTTTGGATGTGCTCTCCAGCATTTCAGTGTTTTGGTTTGTGATACAAACTGTTTTTCAATGTTTTTTTTTATTGTGTCATAGTAAAATAAATCCCATATCCATGAAAGCGCTTTTTTGTTGTTGACGGGAGGGGCAAAACATTTTTGGCCAATTAAAAATGACGGCTTAAGCCCAATTTAGCATTTTCCTCTTTCAATATATTACATGTTATCATCTTCATATTTTCATGATGTTTATTAAATTGTAGTGTCATTAAAAGCAAATATGGTGTAAATATCCTCTCTAGACATCACTTTTGGCCACTACTGTAGTTACTTACTGTAAGACAAAGTATGTTGTTCTTTGTTGTAATGTAGAAACTTAGCATATTCATATAGAACATGTGGTCAAAAGTCTGTTTATTTCACAAGGGCTCAAATGCAGCTTATCCAATCAGAATTTAGAATCACAACTACAAATTTATTTTGTATTTTATAACTGCATTTTGCAATACATGTCGGAAATAATAGCATTCAAAAATACCATTCAAAAGGTTGATTAAAAAACACAGTAAAAACAGTAAAAACAGTAAAATTGTGAAAAATTATTACAATTTAAAACAACAGTTTTACTATTTTGATATATGGTTACATATAAGTTATCCTACAATGCAATGCATCATTAGTACGCTAATAAAAGGGGGTTCAATTAGGCGAAAGAAAGTCAAAGAAAGAAAGAAAAGAGAGAAAGAAAGAAAGAAAGACAGAAAAAAAAAGATGCAAAAAATAAGAATAAAATGATGAATTAATGATCGTAGCACTTACATGAATTAGCCATATGCTGGTCACTAACACTGGGTCATTTATTTACTCATAGTCAGTAATACCTAAAACTGTGAATATTATTAGCAATTTACAAATAGGCTGTTTTCTATGTGATTATTGCAAAATGTAATGTATTTCTGGATTGCGTCAGCGTGTAAATTTTCAGCGGCCTCCATGGGGGGGGGGGGACTTGACTGCGTCATATCAGTGTCACATGATCCTTCAGAAACATTACAATATGCTGCTTTTTGTTCAAGAAACATTTCTAATTATTATCACTGCTGAATACAGTTGTGCTGCTGCATCTGATGCATATTTTTCAGTAATCTTTGATGAATAGAACGAAGTTAAAGACGGTAGTTAGACACGTCTTCAAACAGGAGAAAGCGTTTGAGCACATCTGTCAGTTGGTGTTGGTGAGATGTATTGGTGGAGGGCAGCGAGGTCAGAGCGAGGCAGAGACAGAACAATAGCCATTGCTCCTTTAACCCTGTTCTACCTTGTCTGTGTAAGGAAGCAATTAAACGGCACTCCATCTTTGGGTGGTGATGAATGCTCTGCACTCAGGTACCAGTAGGGAGCCGGGTTTGACCCGAAGAACCAGCTCAGCTTGTGGTCACAAATGCTGCACCCCGCTTCCAAAGATTAATGGCGTATAATGGGTCGCGCCCAGCTCACTGAGATTAATAGCACGTAATGACTCACGCCAGCCTCCAAGATTAATGGCGCATAATGGTTCGCATTGCTGGGCGTAATCGAGCTGTCAGTGGTGGCTTTGAGCAACTGCAGAGCCAACATAATTTTTCACATGTCCCTAAAAAGTCCTGCACTACTCTAATAATACCCAAGTTCGCCAGGCCTCCAGGGATCTGCTGCACCTCTGCTGTGCCTCAAGGGCTTCAGCGCCTCCAGCTTTTCTCGCTGTGTGTGCTGTTAGTCTCGCACGTATCTGTGACCGCAGTTTTAGGACACCCACTCTCACATTTTGTCTCTGCAAGTCATCAACTCCTGGGGTGACCAAGTGCATTTAAGCCCCCTTCCATGCAGTTAAATCAGTCCTCAGAGAAGTCGATAACATCTTTTGTGTGCACGAACTACCGGCTACAAAAGCAAACAGAGGATGTCTTGCATTTTTGCCATTTTGTGCAAGACACAGAGGCAGATAAAAAGGCTGCAAATGACTTGCTTGATCTCCTTGCATCCGCTCCGCATAAATAGACAGATCCAATTATAGCCGCCATGAATCTGCTGTTTACCAGAGTTTATCTGCATCCTGTACACTACGGCTTGGCTCGCGCTCAGCGGCTCTGGCTGTTACATATATGGGAATCAGCTGAGCGACTTTTAGGAGAGACTGCGGACAAAATCCGTCCCTGCTGGCTCGCGTTACGAGCTCCAGCATGCACACTCAAAGACAAAGACACAGCCCTGCACACTACTTAGACCAATGTATTCATGGGGGTGCATGCAATTGCAGCTTGCAGAAACTACATGCATGACACACTCTTTCTTTGGTCAGGTCAAGCGCATTAAATAGAACTGAATGCTAGAGCTTCCATGTGAAATGTGCTTTTAATTGAATAAAGTGTTTCTTGATTTGTAGCCAGGAATCCCAACTGCCCCTGTCCATCAGTCTGACGGGTTTAATCGAGGTTAAACCTGCCAGCATGTGTGTGTGTGTGGCGAGTTCACTCTGAAACAGCCCTCCCTCATATACTAAACAATGTGTCGCTCTGACAGCGTGCATACTCTATAGCGGTCGTCTCAATGCCACAGGCGGTGTGCACTGATACCACACTAATGCCCTACAAGAGCAAGATCAAACACACCACTGCACAAGCTCAGAGCCCCGGTGGTCTCGTAACTCAGTACACACATGGACAAACACACACTCCTTCACTGTGTTTATCAGATCGACCAGTAATCTTACATTTAAGGTCAAGATCTTTGGGAGGCAGGTTAGTCGGGGTTCTTCCATCGGGCAGTAAAAAAAAAAAAAAAAAAAAAAAAAAACATCAAAGTTTTTTCCCTTGACTTTGTCTTATTAGTGGGAGGGCTTCCAAGGGCCTGAAGGCCCTTGTGAAAAGAAGTACACTTTAGGCATCCTTTTATAAAGTTATAATACTTATTAATGATACTATATTATATTACAGAATTATATTGCACTATATATGTATATATAAACTATTTATATATATATACTAACTATATATATTTGGACACAGGCACAATTTTTAGCTGTTGATCAAAACATATTCAAGTTACAGTTATAAAATAAATATGGGCTTAAAGTGCACACTCTGAAATTAAATATGAGGGTATTCTCATCAAAATTGGAGAAAAGTTTAAAGAATTAACTAGCTCTTTAATTGTTCCTCCCCCCATTTTCTAGGGACCCCACTAATAATTGGATCAGTTGACTAATATCAAAAGCCATTTCATGGATCCGATGTGCTAACACAGATGGCGGAGCAAAAACAGAGAGAAATCCATATGATAGGTTGCCGGAAACAATAGAGTGGTCCTAAAATCACAGTCTGGTAACACCTTCAGGGGGAAAAGACACACTGTAGGCTCAGCGAACATAAAAAAGAGTATGGATGTCCTTTGGTCATCTAAAAAGTGATTATATCTCAACCGCGATTGAACATGTATTGTCACTTGGCTGAAGACGAAACAAAGGCATAAAGAGGGCGTCAAACAAACAACAAGCTGAAGTCAGTCTGTCAGTAAAGTCCCTTGGCTGGCAGAGCATCACAAAGAGGAGAACCCAGCTCTGCGAGCAGGTGATTTCTGTGGGCATATCGTTCTCATACTTAAGGCATCTAATGCTGCAAAGGATTCTCGTACAAAATATTAAAAATGAAAATTTTAATTTATGATTATATTTATTTGTCCGATTACATTTGAGCCCCTGAAAATGAGGGTATTGTGTATAAAAATGGTTGTAATTCCTAAGTATTTAATGTAATTTTTTGTTCAACCCCTTAAATTAAAGCTTAAAGTCAGCATGTCAATTTCATCTCAATTGTTTCATTTTAATTTTATTCTGGTTGCACACAGAGCCGAAATTATGAAAATTGTGTCAGTGTCCAAATATGTATGGACCTAACTGTATATACCATTACGACTGTAACGTCAACAGAGAGCAATATGGATGTAGTGGGGGGGAAAAATACAAATAAAGCCTGACAGTCACTACAGCAATGGTTCTCTCCTCCATCATGTTAAAAAACTATGGCCCGCCCAACTCGGAAACTCGGGTATCAAAATTATCTGAGTTTCCCAGTTGTTAATATGACTTGAGAGGTCGTTCATGTCCAATTTATAACTAGGAAACTTGTCTTTAGGATAATTCTGCTAGTCTTGGGATTGTAGGGGAAACCAGAGCACCTGGAGGAAACCCACGCCAACACGGGGAGAACATGCAAACTCCACACAGAAAGAAAGACTGACCAGACTCACTGACCAGACTGAACCAGGAGCCTTCATGCTGTGAGACGACTAAGTTTGAATTTAGATTCATTTTAATTCTGCTTCCTTCAAACTCAATTTGAAATTCTACATCCTGATTGATGCCTCAATTCAAATTCAAATTCAGGACTTAAACTAGAATTTAAAAAGCATTCCAAATGAAATTCTGAATGGTAGACACTGCTCACATTTCCTTCATAAAATATAAAACCTGTTGGAGATGCAGCATTGTGAGCAGTGTTCTGGCATGCAGTGGTGACCAGAGTTCGAGGCCCAGATTGAGATTTTGTTCCGTGCTGCTTCCTGTCTCTTCTGTACTGTCCTGTCAACAACAAGGGTTGGGCAAAATTCAGAACTGAAAAACTGGCTCCCTTTGATTTGACCTGAATTAGCCACGCCTAATGAAAAGTTGAATTCAAATTCAATTTAGAATCAAAGAATTTAATAAAAGAATTTGCAGTTCAAAAAAATTCAATAGTGCAGTCTGGGAAATGTAGTGTACTTCCACCCCGGTAGGGAAGGTAATTCATTAACACTTTGCCCATTAGCATTTGGATGTATGAATACCTGAACATGCAATATGTCAAAGGAAAGAACAGGGCCTCTGCTTTTAAACAACTTCTGAGCTTCAATGCACTATTTTTCCGCGTGATCTAACATCTTGAAGGTGGTAAGGTGGTGCAATTGAAAAAAAAAAAGTACATTTGCTGAGAAATCACGTTTTTGTCAAAGACTATTTCTCGGTTTGGATTCAGGTATGTGTTCAAAAGCACAATGGAGTAGTATGGCTTCCATCACAGAGCATCACAAAGCTCACAGTCCATAAAGGCTACTTCCTGGGTCAACATTTCATTTGGCAATATTAGGGTCATTGTAATTCATATGCTGTTAAATGATTGCATTATTTACATATCCATCTTGGTTACATACACAAGTGGCTTGTTTCTGTTTCTTCTTCACTGTGTTTTGATCTGGACATTCAGTACTCCATCAGAAGATGTGTAATAGCGCCCCCCTACTGTATAACACTCGTTTAATAAATTTTCCTTTGGTGTTTATTCACAGCTAGCTATGTTTGAAGAAAACAAAAATAACGACTTTATTTTAACAATTCGTCTCCTCCGCGCCACCCTATAGCGCCATTTTGGAGAGTATCACATACGTATGCAACCAACGTATGTCCGCGGATACGCTGTTTACGGTGTTTCTGCTTTGATCTGAATGTGAACAGTGTATCCGCGTACATACGTCACATACGTATGAAAAACAATACGTGCTCGGGGGGCAAAATGGCGCTATAGTGTGGCGCTGAGAGACGAATGTTGAGATAAAGTCATTCTATTAGTTGTTAGAGAATCAAAGCATATAGCTGTGAAGAAAACAAAGGAAAAATTTATGTAAACCTGTTATACAAGTAGAGGCCTGGTACACATGTTGCTGATGACAGTAGGCAGAATCTCTGCATCACAACATCAGGTGAAGAATAACGCGTGTAAGAAACAAGCAATGTGTATGTACGCAGATGGATATGTAAATACTGCAATCATTTCAAGCGCAGCGATAATTTACCATACCCTAGATATTGCGCAAGATGAATGTTGACCCAGGAAGTTTGGGTAGGGGGGCGCTGTAGGGGCGTTGGATGTGTTATTGAGGGGGATCCTTCGGGACTCCATTTGTGTTTTGAACTTCATTGCTGAATCGGCAAACCGACATAGTCTTTGACAAAACGTGCCATTTCTCTCCAGGAAAAAAAATGTTACTTTTTTTTTTTCATTGACCCCACTCTACCAGAGAAACGAAAAAGGAGGAAAGTAAGATTAGATTATTGAAAAAAGGGAAAATAAAAAAGGAGGAAAAGCAAGGTAGGTTCAGTGTTATAAGAATAGTGGCATGAAGCTAGATGTGTTAAAAGGCAAGGCCCTGTTCTTGTCGGCTGTTGACATATGGTCATGTTCAGGGATGCAGACACATCAAGCTAAGGGAAGAGGCAAAGGTTATGAATTAACGTGGCGTCGCGCTAGGGGGGGGCCCGGGGGTGGAGTACACTACAGTTCCCAGACTGCACGATTGAATTGTTTTGAACTGCAAATTCTTTATTAAATTCTGTGATTCTAAATTGAATTTGATTCAACTTTTGCATTAGGCGTGAGCTAATTCAGGTCATCAAAGGAGCCAGTTTTTTTCAGTTGCGAATTTTGCCCAACCCTTGTGTTGACAGGACAGTAGCAGAAAGACAGACGCAGCACGGAATCAAAATCTTAATCTGGGGGGGCCTCGCGCTCCTTGCTCACAGAAAAAAACGGACTGGCATGCCCACGAACACTGGCTGCACGAATGTGCTAGCATCTGACGAGGAGGAAAACGCAAAAGGAAAAAAACACGCGAGACACAGGTTTTATATTTTATGAAGGAAATGTGAGCAGTGTCTACCATTCAGAATTTCATTTGGAATGCTTTTTAAATTCTAGTTTAAGTCCTGAATTTGAATTTGAATTGAGGCATCAATCAGGATGTAGAATTTCAAATTGAGTTTGAAGGAAGCAGAATTAAAATGAATCTAAATTCAAACTTAGTCGTCTCACAGCATGAAGGCTCCTGGTTCAGTCTGGTCAGTGAGTCTGGTCAGTCTTTCTTTCTGTGTGGAGTTTGCATGTTCTCCCCATGTTGCTGTGGGATTTCCTCGCAGGTGCTCTGGTGTCTCCTCTACATCCACTAGCAAAGTAAAAAAAAAAAAAAAAATCCTAAGACAAGTTCGCTAGTTAATTGGACCTACGACCTCTTAACACCAAGTCACAAAAGATCTCGCGACGCTACCACGTCACCCCCCCTCTTACTATGGGGAACTCAGATAATTTTGTATACCGCTTTTTCCGAGTTGGCGGCCATAGTTTTTAACATGATGGAGGAGAACGCATTGCTGTAGTCTGTCGCTTTATTGTATTTTTCGCCCCCATCTACATCCTATTGCTCTCTGTTGACTGTTAGCATGTCTTATGGTATATACATTGTTCTCATCCCTATTTGGACATGCACGTTTTCATAAGTTGGCTCTGTACCCACTCAAAATAGAAATTGAATGACATTGCGATGAAATTGACATGCTGACTTTCTCGCTTTCTTCCTGGGTTGACCAGACCATATCACATACAGCTTATGCCTCTCACCGCCTTTTATACACATTCCCCCCATTTTCAGGGGCTCAGATGCATTTGGACAAATAAATATAATCATAAATATAATGTTAATTTTTAATATTTTGTTGAAAATCCTTTGCAGGCAATGACTGCCTTAAGTCTGAACTCATGGACATCAGCAGAGATTGGGTTTGCTCCTTTGTGATGCTTTGCCAGGACTTTACTGCAGCTGACTTCAGTTGTTATTTGTTTGTGGGTCTTTCTGCCTTTAGTTTCGTCTTCAGCAAGTGAAATACATGTTCAATCGGGTTGAGATATAATCCACTTTTTATGATGACCCAAAGGACATCCATACCTTTTTATGTTGCTGAGCTCACCAATGCATTTTTTTCCTCAGAATGTACCAAACTGTTGATTTGGGCACTCCTAATGGTCCTGCTATCTATGATTTTCTCTATCGTTTTTGCCCGCATCTGTTTTAGGCCCCCTCTGTCTGCATCGAAATGGCTTTTGATGCACTGTCCAATACTTAGGTCCGTCTAGAAAAGGGGGAGGGACATAGGGGTAAGAGTTTATTTCCTAACCTTTCCTCCAATTGTTGATGAGACTACCCTCAAATTAAAAATCTAGAGTTGGCACTTTAAGCGCCATATTCTATTCTAGAACGGCAACTGAATATGTTTTGATCAGGCGCTTAAAATTGTGCCTAGTGTCCAAATATATATAGTTAGAATATATATATATTACATAGTTTATATATACATATATAGTGGCAATATATATTTTAAATTAATATATTATATTAAAGTATTCTAACTCTTATAAAAGTATGTTTAAAGTGTACTTCTTTTTCACAAGGGCCTTAGGAAGCTCCACTAATAAGCAAAGTCAATGGACAAACCTTTGATGCTGCATGAGAAGACCCGACTAACCTGCTCCAAAAGATCTGACCTTAAATGTAAGATTACTGGTCGATCTGATAAACACAGTGAAGGAGTGTGTGTTTGTCCATGTGTGTACTGAGTTACGAGACCACCGGGGCTCTGAGCTTGTGCAGTGGTGTGTTTGATCTTGCTCTTGTTCGGCATTAGTGTGGTATCAGAGCACACCGCCTGTGGCATTGAGACGACCGCTATAGAGTATGCACGCTGTCAGAGCGACACATTGTTTAGTATATGAGGGAGGGCTGTTTCAGAGTGAACTCGCCACACACACACACATGCTGGCAGGTTTAACCTCGATTAAACCCGTCAGACTGATGGACAGGGGCAGTTGGGATTCCTGGCTACAAATCAAGAAACACTTTATTCAATTAAAAGCACATTTCACATGGAAGCTCTAGCATTCAGTTCTATTTAATGCGCTTGACCTGACCAAAGAAAGAGTGTGTCATGCATGTAGTTTCTGCAAGCTGCAATTGCATGCACCCCCATGAATACATTGGTCTAAGTAGTGTGCAGGGCTGTGTCTTTGTCTTTGAGTGTGCATGCTGGAGCTCGTAACGCGAGCCAGCAGGGACGGATTTTGTCCGCAGTCTCTCCTAAAAGTCGCTCAGCTGATTCCCATATATGTAACAGCCA
>JADLZN010005203.1:0-26963 GCA_018155175.1 Sinocyclocheilus anophthalmus | reverse complement strand
GCGGTCGAGAAAGAGGCGGGTGGCGAGTATCCTGAGGGCAGATCAGGGTCGCCCTGGAAATGTCACTCCTTCAATAATCACCAACGGCGAACACCTGAGTGTGATGGCCATCTCACCGGGAGCTATTCAGGACAACTTTAAGCCAGGAGAAACCACGCCAGTGGAGTTGCATAAGTCCCTTCGAGTGTAAACGATGTGTGTTTTTGCGCCACTTTTACAGAGACAGACTGAGCCCCTGGCCACTCGCTGTGTGTCACAGATGACCACAGACACTATCACCATTGGGAACCAGAGCTTTCTCTGATTTCTCTGCTTAAATAAATAACCCTCCAGGGGTTTCGCTGTTAAACTCCATCTACTGTGTTCGTGTTCTCATTCACCCCACTACATTTTATATATATCATTATTTTCTCAGACTGTCAGATTTTTTACATTATCTTTTAAAAATGAAAAGTAACTCCCTGAAAAGAACACACAATGTATTGAGATCACGTAATAATTACAATTCACTGTGGCATGCTACCAACTGAAAGGTTATTATTATTATATTGATATATTATTAGTATTGCTGTATACAGTTTGACATATAGTACATACTGTATTCTAGTATGCCATGCCGAACATAGCCTTTGTGTTTGTATTTGAGGGGATTGGTCTCTACAGAAGAGGCTTTGTACCACATCAACAATGAGTAAGTTTCCAGGCGTTCCTCGCTGTACTGCACAGCTTTAGTTCAGCTGTTGCTAATGATTCATTTTCAGACTGAAGGAGTACAAAACTCTGGCACCTTTAACCTTCAGCACACTTCAGTGCACTCAGTAATTTATCAGCATTCAGCCACTTCAACATGCTAATAATGGTGTTGATGAAGATCATCTTATTGGATACAGTGACTACAGCCCAGATCTTCTCATCCTCAGCATATCACCATTAGAGTGTTCAGTTTCCCATGAACCCATGTGTTCTGTCAGAGACATGCCACAGAAATCATAATATTCAGCATTGCACCTGGAAAGGAAGTCCTGTCATACACACACACACACACAAATAATAACAATAATTTTGCTTCCAGGCTGAATATTTTTAAGTATGTTTAGATATTGTTTCTGGAAAACAGTGAAAACGCAAGTTTAATATTTCATGGAAATTAAATAACAGCCCTAAATTTATGTAATTAACCAAAACTATAAACTCACCTTCCACCTGCAACCGTGAAGTGAAACAAAAACCATGTGT
This sequence comes from Sinocyclocheilus anophthalmus, assembly GCA_018155175.1. Classification (NCBI taxonomy): domain Eukaryota; kingdom Metazoa; phylum Chordata; class Actinopteri; order Cypriniformes; family Cyprinidae; genus Sinocyclocheilus; species Sinocyclocheilus anophthalmus. The sequence continues at coordinate 25,727 of JADLZN010005203.1, read as the reverse complement.
GTGTGTGAGAGAGAGGAGAGAGAGAGATAGATGGATAGAGATAGATAGATAGAGATAGAGATAGAGATAGAGAGTGAAAGAGAGAGAGAAAGGGAAAGTAGTACTGTGCCCAGTGTGAGGTCTGATGTTGAAAATGAAGTGTACGGGGAAGCTCTCTGGTCCACATCAGCTTCTGGCATTTTTGTAACTACATTAAACCCTCAAATGGGTTCAGTGATGCATTTTTATTATCACAATTTATTATACACTCCCCTAGCTAACCACAGGTCCAGCTGTCATTAACACATTAATTAGAATTTCCTCACTTTGTGTGTGTGTGGTTGTGTGAATATGTGCATGATAATGTTTGTGTGCAGGGGTGAAACGAACCTTCCCTCCAGCCTCCGTGAACCACTACACCACTTTTTTATTATTATAATTTTCTGCACAACATCATCTTCTCTTGTAGAACTTGTGTTTGTCTCTCTTGTGTTCTGTAGAGAGGGACACACAAACTGAGTTACATGTATTTCTCTGTCGGCAACTGTCACCTCTACTTTACCATTAACCCGCTGAGAATTTCCATTTTTAAATTATTTTTTTTTAAATATCACTGGCAAATGGCAAACTGACTCATGTCAATTACTTGAAAAGTAATAAACAGCACAGTTCACTATTTCAAAGATCAGTGTGGTCACCAGCACATTTGTTTTGGATGCTGGTGTGGCTTTGCTTAACCAACAAATTTCCCTTGGTCAAAGAGTTTGTTCAAAAAGATGGTTGTGCCGGTTCATTGGCTAGACCTGCATTAATCAGTTTAAAGCAGCTTGGACCAGCATGGAAATTCATTTGGTAAAAAAAAATCCATTTCAGATGTGTTTTTTACCTGTAGTCCTTCTGTTGATTGTCATTTGTCAGCAGTTGAATCAGTATAAAAGACTGAGGGTTGTGTTTGCATCGTGTTTGTATTTGTAATGCAGCTAAAGTTGCATGTAATAAATTAAGTCAAGTTTACATTCTCATCACCTATACTGCTGTGTTTTTAAATAAGCGATTTTCACTCATTCTGTTCCCTATTGTTGAAGTCAAGAGTTATTTATTTACCACATGTCTTTTTCTGACTGTGCTCAGTCTATGAAGGACAAAGCAGGTGATAATAGTGTTGATTGCTATAAATTGTGAAACTGCGTCTACTTTCTTCACAGGTTCTGGCTTCAGCAGGGCCGCATACAAACTGCAGATTTATACAGTTGTCACCGGGGCAACCACTCCTGATTAATGTCATCATATTTGTGGTCCATTCTGCTCCTGAGGGACAGTGTCCTGTAGAATTTACAAATGTACACTGCCAGACCAGATACTCGAACCCGCAACCTTTGGGTTACGAGTCCGACTCTCTAACCATTAGGCCACGACTTCCCCATGCATCTTGAGCATCTTGCAACCAACTCCAGCTTTTGCATTTCGATGTGGTCAAATTTACTATTGTTTGAAAACTCTTTGCAAGTAAAATCCAGTCATTTTGATAGGAATTCATGAGATCAGGAATTTCATGAATTTCAAGATTTTCTTTCATGCAGATTTCGCAACAAGTTCAAGTTGATCACAAAAAAGTGAAAGTGACTTCTATGTGGGCTGTACTCCATACATTGCTAATGGAAATAGAAAATAGACTCTTTTTGCCCAGAAAATTTCACTAAAATTTCACTGATATGACTACATTAAGTTTCAGCTTTACAGTATCTCACTGCATGCGTCCAAAATTAATTCAAACTATTTCTAATAATGATATTAATAGAATCTTCTCAAGTTCATTCCCAAGGTGAAGAAGGCTGTTTGAGATTCTCCTCATTGATCGCTCTGAAACAGTGAGCTGTGTGTGATAAACGTATGTTACAGTGATCTGAGTGATAGATTTTGCTCTGAAGTAAAACAGCTGATTGACTTTGCTTAGAGTGTTACAGTTCGGATGTGATGCAAGAGTGGCTGTGTGACAGAGTTTTGACGAACCAGGCCCTTAGAGGCCTCACTGAACAGGAAAGAAAGAGAGAAAGTGTGAGAGTGAAGAAGATTGTTTTTGGGAAACAACCACTGTAGGGAACAAATGAATCAGTCAGTTTATATTTTGTATGGCTTCTCTGCTCACACAGGTTGTCTGTTGTGAGGTCTGAATAGTGATCCATTGATATGCATTTTACATTTTATAGTTACTATACCTGAGTCTCATAAATTTCCACAACCATCAGTGAACTGGACATAACCACCTGAACAGAACCAGAACAGATATTATAGATCTATTTCAACTACCCACCTGCTATCCGCTGGTGTTCCACAGGGATCAGTATCCGGACCATTTTTATTCTCCCTTTACATAATATCACTTAGCAAAGTCATCGTCTCTCATGGCTTTTCTATCATTCTTATGTGTGTGATTTTCAGTTTTCTCTTTTCCACACCTCACCATTTCAATAGACAACAAAATTAATTCACCCACACAGAAAGACAATAGCGTCACAAGACATCGTTTCTGCAGACTCAGACCAGTGTAAACCGTGAAGCTAAATGCAGCTTGAAATTAAAGTTCTGGAAGAGCATGTTCATTTTAGCCTGTCAACGATAGAGACATACTTATTTATGTGCTGTACACCGAAAAAACGGTAACCTGAAAATGGTAACATCTAAATTAACTGGTAATTTTGCAACTACATCAATAAGTTGACATGTATTTGCAAAGTTACTTATAGTCCTTAGATTGTCTGTTGGGGGATGAACAAAATAAAGTGTTAGCATATATCGAGCAGACAATCTACTGTACTCTTATGACTGCTGGTTGACATATAGTTGCAAAGTTACTTATAGTTAGTATAATGTCTAAAGTGGACTATTGAAATAAAGTCTTACCCAAAAATAAAGTCTCACAGAAAAGACACACTGCATGTTTAAATAAAATTGCCATACATCAGAAGACTCAACCTGAGTCTGACCTGGGAGTTGAGAAAGCAGCTAGTTAAATATTAGAGAGAAGAAGAAAACCATGCAGTGAATGTGAGGGCCAGGAGACCTGCTGGATTCATGAGCAGCTCAACCTTAATAATACACTGAGAACAGCTCAGCTCAGCTTCATCTTTCATTTATGAGGGAGTGAGAGCGAAAGGGGGTAGGATGAGGCAGTTTCATTAAAGATTAATTAGGACAAATGCAGGGACAACACTTACCTCCAATCGCTTCACATCCTATAGTTGGTATGCCTCCATTTAGCTTAGTGCATCTGGTGTTGTTTTTGGTCATTGTGATTTATGTAAGAGATTGTCGAGTGGGTTTGTGTGTGTGTGGGGAGAGAGAGAGAGACGAGAGACAGGTTCGTGGAACTGATGATGTGAGTCAGCTACCCCATACCACAGCCGATCACAGCCTGAAGAAACATCATACATCTCTGACCTAATACTTCTGTCGATTTCTCCTCTCTCTCTCTCATCCTCTCTCTCTCTCCTCTCACACAACACACACAAACACACACACACAAAACCACTGACACAGTCATATCCCTGTTATCACGTCCCACACTGGACAAGATGACGTCCAGACGTTTGCGTTGTATTCCTGCAGATTTTCGTTGCATCTCTTCACACAGACGAGCTGATAGTGCCGTTTTCACCACATCTACTCCCACTGCTCCTTCACTCGCTCTGTTTCTGTTACTTTCTCATCTCTCCCTCCATCATCCTCGGAGTAAGAGGTGTGGTCAGGGAATGAAGAGGAGGAGATGGCATCTTTTTTTTTTGAGGCCTTTACACGATCAGACCACAATGCTTACAATAAACATCAACCAGTATGTCAGTCTGCCATACTCAAGCTTAGCAGGAGAAAGCCTCTGTGTCACATACACACACACACACCGTAATGCAACCTGAGCGTATGTATAGTAAAATACAAATATATAACATATAAAACATAAAAATGTATATTATTACGTGAAACAAAGGAGACCCTTGTGTCTTCAATTGTGATATCCCAACATAACATCAGCTAACACATTTAGTTTAGATCTCTAACTTATACCTAAACTATAACGCGCTAAGAGTGCTGGGATGGTGTTAGAATTCACCCATATTATAATACTGTCCTATAAATATTTGATCTTGTGCATCCATTGAGTATTTGTGTGTCTGGGTCTACTTTCCAAATCATAGTAGAGTATAATCAAGTATATTTCCAAATAATTTCCTATCAAGTATAAGACTGTATGCGTAAGGTTGTTTAAAGGCAATTAATTATTCCTTACATAAAGCACTTTGAATAATGTGATTAATTATGTTAATAAATCTGGTGTTTTGTTTTTTTCTCATTAAATACAATACTACTGTATACTACTTGGTCTATAAAACATTCCATATTAAATAAAATTAGGATGATAGCTAGCACTGTGGCTGACATTACTAAGCCTGCAATATCTCATTGCTGTGCCACATTTCTCTTTTCCATGGTAACATTAATTTGTTGGAACTCATTGCAGAATAGTGGGGAGTGTCATATTTTACCAGGAATTTGGCAAGGTGACACTATGTTTAGAAAAAACTAAATGAAATAAAACCTAAGCATTCACCATACATTTACCATCATACAGAAACATTACAAATCCACACAGCTCATGGTAATGTCTGGATATTTTTAATGATTTTTTCCCCTTATTTTGAGCTCTGTTATGTAAGGAATGTTTGAATTATTGAAAAATAATGCACACCTGAGGTTGTAACACAGAAAGCACAGATAAACAACAGCAGTTTGAAATTGGTTTGAGAAAATGTTAAAGTAGAAAGAAACTCTTAGCATTCTCATGTTACATTGTTGGAGCAAAACAACGTGTTAAATGAGGTATGTGATGGACTAAAAATAAATTGAGTGGTCTTTTTAGACAAGAGATAACCTTATACTAAAGACAATATTAGGAAAATTAATTTTTATTGCTGTTATGGTTAGTCTTTTTAAATATTTTAAAATATAATACATTTAAAATATATGAACTGCATTGCTTTTCTTGTTTGAACAACATGCTGGATAGACAGCTGTGCAGTGTATTATTTTCATACAAAATTAGAAGAAACTACCTGGTGAGTGAGTGAGGTGACCCATACTCAGAATTTGTACTCTGCATTTAACCCTCCATGTGCACACGCCATAGTAGTGACACACACACACACACAGCCATATCCTGCAGCACTCGGGGGTTCTGTGCCTCTAACCATTAGGCCACATCAACCCTGGCCAAGTCTGGGATTTGCATGTCATCCTTTCGCAGCGGCCATTCTAATCTTCTCTGAATCAATTCAATTTTAGTATATGTGCCGCTGTGGTCGTTTATTCATAAAAATAAAAATGTTATATAATGTTTCACTTAAATCTGTGACAAAATAAGATAAACGCCTCTCTGCTTCACTTACAGTCAAATGCTACCTGCAAATCCTGCTGCAGTCCATTTTCACACATGGCTCAAGTTTCCAAATCAGTAATTTGATTAATTTAATTTCATATGGTTTCAGGTGTTATGTGTGGTTTGATATAATTTTCCAGTTCATCTCAATCTCATTGGCACATGAGCCTGTTCATGGCTGGGGTGCATGGAGCAATACAATAACAGCCAGCACTTGGAGGCATTCTGCAAACAACTAAAAAGAAAAACAGTTTGCACAGCCAGATGAATCATACATGCACTGGAGCATGTCTGATATGCAGCATTTGTTTTCGTTTCGTTTGGCTGGCTGAAGTCGGTCTCCTCGTCGGGCCCTGCTCATTTGAGCTGTGCAGTAGGGTGTATAATGATACACTGAGCACCTTCTGATTGCATGATTTTACAGTACAGGGAGAGGTGAAATGCTGTTCGACCTTTGCGAAACAATTGCTTGTTATGAATATTGTTGGCTTTGAATGAAATGACGAAGTTGACATACACTTTAAAAAATCGGCGAAATTTACAGTACTGAACGGCAGCTGTAGTTGCCAGAATTTTACCGTAAAAAAAATAAATATGATCGACACTTTTAGGGTTTACGAACGAACTTAAATATCAGAAAAAAACCATGGAACTTATATATTGTTAAATACTACTACGAACTACTAAATTGTGTTTTGTTCCTTTATAATACCCTGACAACTACCTTACAACACAGGAGTTAAGAGAAAGGAAAATTTGATCACATTCGCTTTTCCACAAGCTGACGTTAATGCCTAATATGTGACCTTGGACCACAAAACCAGTCTTAAGTGTACATTTTTTTAAATTGAGATTTATACATTATCCAAAAGCTGAATAAATAAGCTTTCCCTTGATGTATGGTTTGTTAGTTAAGCAATATATATCCGAGATACAATATTTTGAAAATCTGGAATCTGAGGGTGCAAAAAAATCAAAATATTGAGAAAATCGCTTTTAAATTTGTTCAAATGATGTTCTTAGCAATGCATATTACTAATCTAAATTTTTTTGAAGTTTTGATATATTTACGGTAGGAAATTACAAAATATCTTCATGGAACATAATGATTTTGGCATAAAAAGAAAAATCGATAATTTTGACCCATACAATGTATTTTTAGCTATTGCTACAATTATACCCCAGCGACTTATGACTGGTTTTATGGTCCAGGGTCACACATATATCGAAGGTGCACAAAGTGTAATCACAAATACAAGACACAATCATGGTAACACACTTGACACTAAAATATTGCAATAAACATTAATTTAACAACATACGATGTAACATGAAACCACAACATACATAACTGATTAGAAAAATACTAAGAAACTATTATTTCAATGTTATTTCAATGAAAAACTTTGAATGTGTCACACAGGGAATTCTGGGAATAGAATTTAATCAGGTTAAACTCCATATTTTTTGGGGGGGAAAATTTTTTTTTAATGCACATAAAACGAGGCTGTGTAACACTTTCATTAATGAATCATTAACAGACATTATGTAATGCTTAATGGATCATTAGTTATATATATTGAAAGAGTTAGAAACGTGAGTATGTGTTAAGGTTTGCTAATACACGTATTAAACATTAGATAATGTTCAAACAAATCATTATTTCATGTAAGTTAATATGCTTACAGATATCATTAAACTTTCAATTCTATATGATCAAACTCTTATTGAAAATCTACAAATGATTTTAACAGATGTTATGAAATTATTAAAAGCTTGTGTTAATGCACAACATTTTTGCTGCTTTTGAGGTGTGATACGGGTAGGGTTAGGGACAGGTTTGGTGGTACGGGTAGGTTTAAGGGTTGGTTAAAGGGTCAACAGTGTACAGGGGTCAATTTGATTACTATAAGGGAACACGGTTCAATCTGTTTATATTATTGTTTTGATAAATGAACAACTATTTTCTTTTAAAAATGATTTGTTTTCTCCTGTTTATTTATGATTCAAGGAATATCATGTTTAATGATATACTGAAGAGTATACTAATGTGAGTGTTTTTTGCACCAAAATTACAATCTGTTATGTCTTTAGCAAGCATTTAGCTAAACATAACCAGCCACCCTTTACACAAACCTTGTTATATTAGCTAAAAGTCCAATGCCCATAAAGACACTAAATGATTAGTAAACATGTATAAAAATTTACAAATGATGAATGTTTTCCACTTTAGATTGAGTACTGCAAAAACATTAACAAATAATTAATAAATGATTTGTAAAGATGTCAATTCAGGTCTTTCTGGACACTTTTTGCCACCGAGATGACTGCTCATAAAGGTATTAATGATTAGTAAACATTTATAAACATTTGCAAATGATGAATAGTTTCCACTTTAGATTGGATACTGCAAAAACATTAACAAATAATTAAAGGATTTAAGATGTGCAAATAGTAGAAGTCTACACAACAAACAAAGACCAACAAATGAAGATCATCATGAACTGAAAGTTTACTGACATTTGTAAGCATTTTAATTTACATTATATAATCATATGGTAATCATTAGGTAATGTTTAGTAAACATTAACAAGAACATTATCTAATTTTTCTAGCTATGTGAATATATATTAACTAATGATCTGTTAAGCATTATATAATGTTTGTTAATGATTTATAAATAATTAAGTTATTATAAAGTGTTACCAGATGCTGTGACTGAGGGATATGTTTACAGTCTTTACAAAGGCACTGTATAAAAGTTATAGATCAAGTTTTTTTTTAAAGACATTTTTTAGCTAATCAGTCGATATGTTGTTAAACAACATACAATCCACTGAACGAACTGCCTCGTTTTCATTCCTATCAATTAAATATAGCTCCAACCTGATAACAAATAACAAAAATCCCAAAAGTAATATTCTTGGCAACTGTAAAGGCCCTTTCACACCAAAAGTAAAATTAATAAACCTCAGCCTGAAGGAAGTGCCTCTGCACCTCACTCCCGTTCTCCCAATTTCTTCAATTGGGGACAAAAAGGGGAAAAAAAGTAACTTGCGTTACTTTTTTGAAAAAGTAACTCCAATATTTTCCTGTAAATTTAAAAATAATGCATTACTTTACTAGTTACTTGAAAAAAGTAATCTGATTACGTAACTAGTGTTACGTGTAATGTTACCCCAGCACTGCTTACCACTAAACAATTAACTAATCAAGCTTTTTACCACTGCATTTTTACAGTCTTCTATCAATAAAATGATGTCCATTTTTTTACAGTGTATCCATTTCATACATGTAAACATCAACACAGAAACCAGGGGAGACAGATGAAAGCTGCGTTATAGCAGTGACACACAGTGAACATGAGCAGTGTAAAAGCGCAGGTCAGCTCCTGTAACCGAGTGAGACGGGTTAGATGGAGGACAACCGTGAGTGTGTATGACTGCTGCGTGAACGCTCGGAGGAGAGCAAGCAGCATCTCAAGAACGCACAAGATAAACAAATATTATCGGTGGCAATGGTGGCGCTGTGTCCAGATACTAAGAGATACTGTCACTGAAGCGATACACACACACACACACACACATGCAGTCACACACCACCACGGGACTTCACGATCCCAGAATTCCTTCGTAGTAAAAATTACTTTCACACACCGTGCTTTCACACACCTCAGTGATTAATGAATTGCCTCCTTTTCATTTTGACACTCAGAAGGTATCTTTTCATTTGCATACACAGCATTCAGCCCCGTCTGCAGGCCTAACTGCCCGAGCTGTATTAAATGACAGTTTTAAAACCCCCTCAGAGTGGAGGCAGTGAAGGGCAGTAAGTCAGCAGTGAGGCAGAGCAGTTACTGTGAGCGCGATAATTAATGTATGCCTCCAAACCATGAGGCGAAACCCGCCTGAGTACAGCTGGAGTATAAAAAAAACCTCCTCAGTGACTAAACTGAGTGCCGCTGCACAATAACAGATTTATTTTTAGTTCGCACACCTATTTCGCCGGCCCCTGGAGGAGCTGGCAGAGTTTGGCGATCTATTTGAGGTCGTATGCCCGACTGTAGAGCAGAAAACAAAGTAATCGCACATACACTCAGGTGAAGCGAGCTGTGTTTCTGGTTCTTTTCTTAGGAGGACCCAGTGGGCCGAGTTTGTGTTCTGAAGAGCCGGTCTGCGCGAGATGAGATCTGGCTCCATCCCTCAGTCTGTCTGGAGCCAAACAAACTTTGGGGAAGGTCTTAAGATTGATCACCATGCATTTATTTAAACAAACATAAAGCATATGAATCAAGGTAATTCTTTTGATGTGCCCTCAAAAGCCACTTGAGTGCGTTCCTCATGAATCAGCAGAAGAGAGGTACCGTGCCTGTCTTAGAATCGCAGAATGACATAAATCATGTAATTATGGTGTCAGTATGGCGTTTAGACTCCTGATCAGAGAGATACAGCTAAGAGAGTTTAAACATGCAGGCTTAGCAAACACACAAACACACACACTTTCTAATTGCCCTGAAAACCACATCAAACTTTTTTTGCACACAGAGCGGTTTTTGCTTTCTTGCCCTCAGGTGCACTAAAAAGCACAAATCACAAAAAATTGACCAGGAATACCAGCTTCTGACAAAATGGTATAGTTGCTATTGTTACTATAACGGGGTATTACCTACCGTTGCTGTGAAAATAAATAAATAAATAAATAACTGAATTAATAAATAAACAGTGATGTTTCAGTAATTCAGGGATTCAGGGTCTATCTATCTATTTATGCTTTTACTTCTAATCTATCCTATCTATCTATCTATCTTCTATCTATCTATCTATCTATCTATCTATCTATCTATCTATCTATCATTACAGTTGAGAATGTTTGAATGTGTCAGGTGGTGATGTTTCATTTTCAGGGAGAGCAGCAACGTCTCCAAAACGCCCTTGAACGGCAGTCATACGGCATGAAAACCAGTTCTCTCTCTCTCCTCACACGGATGCAAACTCCAACCATAACATCAGGACACCACCATTAGAGCCAGGCAGCTGGAGAGGGAGAGAGAGAATTGAATATCATGTGACCTGCTGAAACAGATCCGGGTGCGGATGAAGAAGAGAGGAAGAGAAGTAATGAAGATGGATCATTGCAATGTCTTTATTTCTCATTCAGTTAACAGCCAGCATATGCTTTTATTACCACCAGAGATCACCTCTCGGCCCTCTCCGCCCGCAAAGCACGCCCTCTCTGCCTCTATACACACGCACACACATTCTGCCAGTCTTGTTTGTCTGTGTGGGTAATGTATGCTGGAGAAAATGTGCCAGTGTTGTAGTTCTGCACTAACTGTCCTCCCCAGGGACGCACACAGGTTCACACAAACAAACACACACAGGCTGGGACGTGTGTAACTGGGCCATGTTGTTGTGCGTGTGTGTGTGTCTCCTGTCCTCTGGATGAATATAATTCAGCCTGCAGTTGTTGCTCTGTGTGGGGCTGCAAAGACCATAAAATAGGCTCATGCAACATGAGCTCTGGAAAATATGGGTCTCTTGAATGGTTGCATGAGCTCTCGGACCGTTCACTGACCGTCTGATGCTTAAACTGGAAAACACTTTCTTGATCTGGCAAGATTTAATCTGACTGGCTTTATCTATTTCAGATAAAACCTAAAGGGCACATAAAAACAACACAAAAAGTGGTTAGTTGCATTATATGATGATCAGATGGTTCTATATCGTGGACCAGATTCAATAATCTCATCATCATATAACTACTGAAAACATTCATTTAGTAATCTATATGCTCACAGAAAAAAAAAAAATCAAAATGCAATTCAAAGTTCCATGCTACTTTCAAGAGCATTTAAAGTGACTTGAGTTTTCTTTCTAATAATATACAGTTCAAAATTCTTTTAAGAAATTATTTTATAAACTTTTATTCAGCAAGGATTATTAAATTCATCAAAAAAAACTGCCATAAGACATTTCAAGTGTTCCTAACAAAAAAAAAAAAAACGTTTTTAGTTTCAAATGAACTTCTATATAAAAATATATAATAGTTTCCACAAAAATATTAATCAGCACAGTAGGGCACAACTTTTTAAGATGTTAAAATATTATTAATAATAATAAATGTTTCTTGAGTAGCAAATCATCATATTAGAATGATTTCTGAAGGACTGTGTAAGACTGAAGTAATGATGCTGAAAAAAAATCAGCTTTTCATCAAATATATTTAAACAGAAATCACTTATTTAAACTGCTAAAAAAAATAGATATATTTTTTGATCAAATAAACGCAGCCTTGATGAACATAAGAGATTTTCAAAAACATTTAGATAATCTTACCAACCCCAAACTTTCAAGCATTTAGTGTTCATTTAAAATCTGGTAATGACTAGTTCAAGATGCTAATACCATTTTATAACTTTTGAGAAACTCTAAACAAATTAGCAAGTGAATAAAACTTAAAAAAATATTAATTCTTGAAATAAATAATATTTTCTTTCTTTTTAAGGGGTTGGTAAGGTTTTAAGTTAAGATTTATCCTATAGTTACTGAAGATCTGTCTACATATAACTCACACATGTAACATAATCATCTTTTGCAATCAATCATAAACACATGCTCAATGTGACATTGCCGTTGTTCGCATATCATTTTGTTTGGACACATCATAGCTAGATAACTTTGTGTGTGTGTGTGTGTGTGTGTGTGTGTGACCTTGCCTGACTGAATCCGCTCCATCGGCATCTAAGTGGCTTTCAATAGTGGTTTGACTCACACCACCCATACCCATATCATTACAGTTTCTGCTCTTTCTGATGGGTACACTTAACAACCAGATATTTGATGTATACACATAGTTCTGATCTTATAATGGTTCAACTTAACACCAGAGATTCATCAGTCAGCTGAGACTGAATCTAGAAGCTGACTGAACAAAAACAGCACTCACCTCATTAACACATCTGTGAAATTACACATCAGCATATCTAAAGAGCATAAACTCAAAAATGAAGCTGGATAGCTCTGTGTAGAAGCCCAGCTCCCAGTTTTTTAAGACTTCTCTGAGAATCATACAATTCTTCATGAGCAAGTGGGTTCAGACATGGTGGTGTGTATTTGTGTGTGTGTGTGTCTATAGCTGATGAGTGCTGTGCGATATGACCAGAGAGAGGTCAAGAGGTCAAGAGGTCAGAGTTTATGACCTGATGATGTCAGTTGTAGAGTGACTGCACCCTAAGGCTGACAGATACACCCTCACTTCACCTCTGCTGCAGCAAACACACATGAACTCTACAACATACACTACCATGCATACGCCTGGGGTCGGGTAACAGTTTTTAATGTTTTTGAAAGAAATTGATTGCATTCAACAAGGCTGCATGTATGTGTTCAAATATACAGCAAAACTGTAATATTGTGAAATATCATTGCAATTTAAAATACTTTTCCAATTTTCAATGTAATGTCTTCCCATGATGCAAAGCTGTTACGTTTCTGCGACCATTAACTACAGTGTCACAGTATTTTTTGTGAAAAGTGATTTTCTGAAATATTTTACTCTCGACTTTTGATCAATTAAATGCATCCTTGCTTAATAAAAGTATTCATTTCTTTCAAAAACCTTTGAACAGTATTATACATGTACACACACTTATTCGCTCAGGCCATATTAAATAGCAACATTTTTGTAAATGTATTTTTACTAATTTGATTAAGTTGATGATTGATACTGCTCTGTACTAATATTAATTATGATGAAGACACTAAGTATATTTGTGCGATGTGCAGTGTATTGCATCAATTAAAAGGTGTGCATTGCACAGGCAGATGTCACGAATGCTTCAGTGCAAGAATCAACAATAGATCAAGGTGGCAATTGGCATGGCTGTGTAGTAGCATAGACAGTAGCTAAAAATAGCAACAAATTTTTTTTATATATCCAGCTATGTATCTTACAGTGGAAGGTCCCAATGGTCCAACAACAAAATATTTGTTTGTTTTTCAATGAGGACAGCAGAGGGAGTGGGAAAAAATCACTAGCATCAGACCTGCATTCATTGCTAGCCAAGATAAAGAATGAAGATTCTATGCATTGATTAAAGAATTTCACAACAAGTTAAATTACTTCAGTTTTCTTAACAAAAATGCAATTTTTTACTTTGTTTTTCAGTTGCAAGTATCCTTCAGATCACCGATCTAATTCAGGTGTGGATGCATTTCATGGGAACTCCTCAGAATGGCTGTGACAGATAATAAAAGGGAAGGTGTGACGCCTCAAATGTGGGGTATTCAAGTATATGAAGAAAAACTGTGTATTGAGGACAAAAGGCATACAAATACCCCTGGATTCACCTACAAATTATAGACTTTGGGTGCAGAAGTTGTCCCACTTTAAAATACTCACTACACCACTGGAGTTGAGTGTGTGTTGTGTGTGTGGGGTGTGTGTGTGTGTATTGTAATCAATTATTGGGACCAAATGTCCCCACAAGGATATAATATCAGTCAATTGTGATCTTGTGGGGACATTTTTTAGGTCCCTATGAGGAAACAAGCTTATAACTTTAAATAGAATTAGTTTTTTTGAGAAGTAAAAATGCACAAAGTTTCCTGTTATGGGTAGGTTTAGGGGTAGGGTTGGTGGAGGGCAATAGCACATACAGTTTGTACAGTAAAAAAACCATTACACCTATGGAATGTCCACATAAAACATGGAAACCCATGTGTGTGTGTGTGTGTGCACGCATGCTAAGGACAGTCATTGCATCTAATGAGGTGAGTCTGTACAGTGTGAAATGACCCACAGAGATCATATGATGATGGAGAGGTTTGTGGGTTTGGGAGGGTGTCAAACTGCCGTAGAGTTTTGGAATGTACATGATAAAAAAAATATATATAATAATAATGTGATAAATGGCGTTGTTATGATATCAGAATGTCTATGGCAGTTAAGAGTGTAAAATACGAACCAAGCCTGAATTTATTAATAATCGACCGCACTGACATGCACTACAGGGGCGATTCTAGGATTTTCATTTTAGGGGGGGCTCAGCCGCCAATGAGGGTATAATATATATATATATATATATATAAATAAAAATAAAAAAATGTTTGCACTAATCGGGGTGGAATGCTAAGCATATACCAAAAAGTGCAGTATTTTTAACATATAACTGAATAAGCCAAATACAACTCTTCATGATCTTTCCCATAAACATCAATATCCCTCCGCTGTACACAAGGACAGCAGTTGAACTGAGTGCTGAGACTGTCTAGATATAGAAGTACCCACCTCAGCCGCCTAGCTCAAGTATGCACAAAAGCGTCACTTGTTAGACACAGCGACGTGGGGAGAAGAAAATGATTGAGTCACAGTGAAAAGTTCAAGAATTTTCGAGAAAAGGGTGGAAAACAGTAGGAAAGCGACTGATAGTGTCCATAAAGTGAAGTTCTAGTGCGTCATTTTCACGGAGGAAACAGATGTGATGTGATGAATGGGTGGGACGATGCAGAAGAAAAACGCTGGCTAGCTTAAGTAATGGGGAAAATTCGAATAGAACTAGGTTGTAACACACCCTGTATTTAGGACAAGCACAGAACTGCACCAGATGCAGAATTTAACACTTCCTATCGGTTACAAAAAAAAGCCATTGTCCTCTGGTTCAGCGCTTGCGGATTGAAGACCACTCTGAGGATGTGATGCAGAAGTTGACCGCCGAGTGATTTCATATGAAAATTAAAGGTGGAACTGAAGGGATCACGAATTCGCTGTACAGTTTTATGGAGCTAATGGCAAAAAAAAATTTAGGGGGGGGCGAGTAGTCCTTGATAGGGGCTATAGCCCTAAAATGTTGAACAAAAGAAACTCATACGGCCATGATGCACAATCAGTGGCCTGACAGTATTGAAAATCCGATACCAGTTTCTAGGTAAAAATCCTGACTCTCATGTGACAAGAATAAAATAAAGTGTGTGACTTTCTGCATCATCACTTCACAGTTCACAGTGGTTCTGGAATAGCACCAGCTCAGAAGAGCAATAATGGTAGAAGACTAAATCACGCTAGCGATGGGCAGAGGACAGGAACTGGGCTAGCACAGTTAGCTGCACATATTCTGCTAGAAGTAGCAGTAGCAGTATATTCTGACCAGTTTGGCAAACAATATATACATTTCCTTTTTTTAGTATGTAAAAAAAATATTTTTTTATTTTTTTACTATATTGAGGGCTGCTGCATGAATTGCACACATTTTTGACAATGCGGGCCAGGATAGTCATTAGTGAAGGGACTGTGGGACTGTGTGTGTGTTCTTGTGTTGTCAGTGTTGTCGTGTTTAAACAGAAACAACACATGAAGTTATTATTATATTGTTTCTTTTACCACTTGGCCTGGTCTGGAAGGATTGGTATTGTACTTTGCTCTCAGTGCTTGACCTTGGGAAGTATTCTCCTCACAAAAGCAGACAGAGAAAAAGTGTTAGTGAGAAATGTCAGTCGGAATGACTATAAATAGACGTATTTCGCACCGGCACCCCCCCCCCGCCGCCTACAAGAAACGAGATGTGTCATAATAACCAATTTGACGGGCTGCATGGTTTGGTCCATCCACCTGAACTATTCAAACAGACAACGAGAGCTCTGAAGTTTAGACGAATCTGTGTCATTAAAAGCGACGGATCTTTCACGGTCACAATCACTCATAGAGCGCATAAGCATATCGTCATTTAAACACTCTTTTGCTCTTCGAACCGCACTTAGACAGTTCTGAATGGTAGAAGGAACGTAACTTTGCAGAAGATTTTATGTGTTGCTTTTCTAAATCTCTTATGTTTTTTGATATTTGTCCCTTTCCAATTTTGTGATAATGGTAAAAACTGTATTTGCAGCGAAACTAATAGAAGGATATACAGAGACAGGAAAAAACCTCGACGGCGTTGGTTAAGAGGGTTTAGAAGTAAGAAGAATGAAGAATGGAGGTTACTAGTAAGTCAAACAATAGTTACTGGGTGAAAAGAATATTGCATTTTATGTTATAAGATTGATTGGAGTGGTCTCATTTCATGTCGGAACTTTTACGAAACCTCCATTGGCCGTATGAACTTTAAAGCATGCAGGTTAATGCACAAAAAAAAATATAGTGAGGTATTAAAGGTGTTCTGATACAGCCAACACCGATCGATAATTAACAACATGTTTCTGGAGGAAGTCTGTGATCTGATATAAAGTGGACTGCTGAAATATTCACGATGTTTGCCATCTTAGGAATAAAAACTACATTTAAAAAGTATAATAAGGTATAGTATAATAAATAGAAAAAAAGAGTATTTAAAATGACTAGATTGATTGAATGATTTTTCTAAAAATGTTTTCTGTTTTTACTGTATTTATTGATCAAATAGAATTAAATGCAGATATTGGGTGTGACTTGCAACGTGTTTAACGAGAAATATGTGTGTCATCAATTGTTGAATTTTTTTCCCTGTTTTACACCAACTAAAGTGTAAATTATATTAGTTGTGTTTGTTCTAACAAAAGGCATGCGAATCAGTATGCCCTTTTCTACATATTTAGAGCTCATATTGAGGATTTCAGCATATAAAAAAACATTAACCCTACTCACTAAACCTTGTTGCACAACACATCCTTTACTGTAAGTGCTATGCCTCCAGAAAATACAAAAATATAGTCACATTTATATTTAGGGTTTTCTGGAGTTTACTTGCAGAGTTACAATGTCTCAGCAGGTCTCCTTCTGCTTAATTAATGTCCAAAAATTCTTTTTTTTCCCATTGCAGAGAGACAACTGCCGAGAATACATCCTGCTTCTATTTATAAAGTGAGAAACTCTTTGTCCACTCTGTGGTGTCTGGCGATCAGAATAAGGGTCTCAGTGCTCATTTACAGACATCGTTATGGGCAGATGACTTTAATGGCCAACACACAGCAATGTTACACAGTGTCTCCTCTTCCATGTCCCTCTGCCACCTGGGAGGTAGATGCACAGACAGGTGGCCTAGATTAGATAAAGCTCTGAGTGTATGTATGTGTGCATGCGTGCGTGTGTGTGTGATGGCGTTTCGCGTTCCCAGATCTTTAAAAAAATCTGTTGTGCGGGGCATATGGAGCCAGCCAAGGGCGCGGTTCGGAGCTCGCAGCATGGGAGTCGATGACCTACTTAACTGTAAGTGTAATGCCGTGACAAGCAGACAGAGAGCGACGGCCCAGCGTGTTTACCAGAGTGTGGAACGAAGCGGTTCAGCAGCTGGTCATGGGAGGCGCGCACCTTGAAACACCACTCCAGCCTTTAACAGGACAGATAATGGCCTGCATAATGCCGCTGGGGGATGACGTTGAGGGTATGTTAAAATATAACCCATCATGGAGGGGTGGTAGAATTGGAGATCGGCCATGGGGCAAGATGGAGATTCATAAATACAGTGCGGTAAGATCGACAAATGTGTCAAAATACTTAGCATTCCCCGTGCACAGAAGTCAGTCAAGGGGTAGGCAGTTGATTGACCCCAGATTATGGACACTGGAAGACACATGGCAGTCATTTATCTTCTACAGTGCTTTTTGTGGGCTGCGTATGTTTTCAGTGAGCTATGAACGAATGTGTTGTCTGTGTCTATATAGACACAGGGCGGAGAGAACTTTTAAAAAATTTCCACCTCCGTTCATTTTAACTCAACGCACCAAGCCCAAATCGTTGGAAAACCCATAGAACCGTTCACCAAAAACAAACCCAACTTGGAATCTAGAAAAAATGTCCAAAAGTTAAGGAAGAGCATTAGATTTGTACAATAAAAGATGCTAAGTTATCGAGGTAGTACACATAACAGAGCAAGCAACAGGCCGGAGGTGCGGAAGCGACCAACCCAACCAGATACATGCACTTGTTCGAAGACCATAGCTCTAGTCAGGATGCAAAACGGAACTGTTTGTTTGTTTGTTGATTCTTCCAAGACTACTGCACGTGTCAAGGCTGCAATATTTAGTAAAACTTGAGATATGTAGACAGCAAGATGTAGATTGAGTAATTTTAACAAAATGCCACAACAATATTGTTTGATGAGTGCCATAATACATACCAAAAAAACGACTAGTGCCTTGTGTGAAACCTGGAACAGTTAGCCAAACGTCAGGCAAACCACTATAAAGCTTTTTAAACAAAAAGTCTCTTGGATCATCGCTTCTTTTTGGAGACACGTCATAAGAAGTGTACAACTATAATAAGTCATAAATAAAGACAATATTTTTGTCAATGTATTCCTGAATTGGAATCGAACAGAAATCGTGTTGCAGGATTTAGTGTTTGGTCAATCTATGAGTTGAACTTTGAACCGATCATGACTGCGAGTTTGGCATAGATGTGATGGACATATCAAAAAGAAAAAGTGTAAATTAGACACGAATCAAACAAAGCATGACACAATTACTGCTGTTGTAATTTCAGCAGCATTTGAATGTGACTATACTGGAGCCTCAATGTGTGTGTTGGATGGGAAATAAGTGCCTGCCACTGTGTACAGAAACTCTGCTTCCACATAATTTGTCTGCTCTGACAAGAGAAGCACACACACACACACACAAAACACCAACACACACACACGTGTACATTGTGGTCCTCTCCAGGCAGGAGTTAAGCAGGTAAATTATTAACTGATGCAATGGACCGTTGAGATGTGAGGACGGTAATAAAATGTCAATGGTAGTAGTGGTCCTTAGGATAGACTGTTACTGAAAACACAAACTGAATATGATTGTTGTCTTTTGTCAACATACAGGCCAGGAGGTAAGTTACACTGACAGGGACCCATAAAAAGAGCTATGACTAGCCGTCCCTGCTCATTGCTTACAGCTCAATAACCTTGACATTTCATACAAATAGAGGCTGTCCAAATACTCTATAAACAATAGTTGTCATTTTAGAAGCTAAGCCGGCTCATCTATAGGGAACACAGTCAATTATTTTGTAGTGTTATTTTTGGCATTTTTTTTTAAACGATAATGTTTACTTTAATTACATAATGCATATTAAAATACTCAGGAAAAAGCATATCATTGTTTTTGAAATTGTAATTATACATTGTAATGAACAGCTGGGACAAGTGATACAGTGTAAATTGTATTTGCTATTAAAAAAAAAAAATAGCGTTACAGAGCAAAAGATAACTTCTTCTTTTTTCTCTTGTGAAGCTTCCAAGTCTATCACAGTTCCCAAACAGCAATTTAGTAAAACTTCATCTATCTTAGCCAGCAAGGTTTTTATATTTGGCATATTTAAATCATCACAAATCACAACATTAGTCACTATAAGCTAAAAATAACAAACAAACAAACAAACAAGTTTGCAAGGCATAAAAAAAACCATGGTCATGTGGAGTGGCGGTCATAGATCAAGTAGGCCTACTGAAGATGATGATTTAATTATAGTTGAAGTTTTCCTTTTGAATGTAGAAATGTCCCTAGTCATACACTTTTGTCTAAAGTCTGTTTCAGGACTGGAGCAAACAAGTATTTCCCTACCATTAGGCTACACGTCAGTCCAGGGTAGGCCTACCATAAAGTGTTAATTGGCACCAAACTCCATGATGTTTAACTGAGTGCAGACAGTCTGAACTGTGGACCTTCGTATTAAATCATATTAAACACATTAGGTAAACCTCTGGTCTCCAGTGTTGACTGAGGGGGATAGTTTAATCTGAAATCACACACTTCACTGCGAATACAGCGCTCCATATATCCTAGCCTGTAGAAGAGAGATGGTATGGTCAAGAGACCATTTCCTCATCATTCCTCTGCTTTAGAGCACAAATACACTCACTTTCTCCCTGGCAAATATTGACAGTCATTTACCTTCAGTTAAACCTACTTTCCAGTTGACACAAACCATTCAAGGTCGAACTAGGGAATTTCTAAATGAATCTTTTTTAATGAGTCGAACGTTCAATCATTCGTTCATTCATAAACCACTGGACTGTAATATCAAGAGAACAAGGGGTAAAAATGAGAGGCGAGTAACCTCTTGAATCGATAAGCAACACTGCATTTGATAGATAAAGTCAAACACCATTAATTAATAAACATGTTTACGCCATAGCTGAAGCGAATCGATTCATTTAAACGGACCTTATGAACGAATCGATTCTCTAAAACGGATTTCCTGTGCTAATAAGGAGTTCGGTTCCCAGGCACAGTGAACTCACACATGAGGACAGACTCCCCCAAATGTACGCAAGTAGCATTGCAGCACACATTCAACAGCCACGCACACACATATACACACATATACACACACACAGCCGCACTGCACGCCACAACCCACACAGGTGTGTTTTATGGTGTAGGAATCCACTAGGCGTAAAGTTTTTCTACTGTACAGTACCCGTATATATCTACTTGACAACACTCAACCCCCCTACACCCTAAACCTACCCATCAACAGGCAGACGTTCTGCATTTTAGATTTTCAAAAAATCTATTACTGAATATTATAAGCCTTTTGAATACCCAGGACACTGAAAATTCCTAATTAAAAGCCAATTGCATTGCCTCTAAGACCTATGTCATAACTCCCATCTCCTGATGTTATACTCCTACCACCACATTTGTGTTAATCTATAAACCACATAAACATGGCACACACAACACACACACACACACACACACACACACCCCACACAAACAACACACACACACACACCACACACTCACTCATACACACACGCTCCCACAAACACACTCATCACTCACTCACTCAATACTCAATCCCTCCCCCACACCACCCACACACACACACACACACCACACAACACACCACACACACACACACAACACACACAAAGACGAATCTGCGAAAATGAAGTCTGATGCTAAGGAAAGAGCAAAGAGCATGCATTTGCGATGAGCTCCTGGTGTGTTGTTTCAAGTGTAAGTATGTGTTCGTGGTGTGTGAGAGCGCAAATTATAAAGTCTGGTGGTATGTTATGGGTCTGTGTCGGTGGTGTGTGGTGCTGATATGAAGGGAATGTGAACAAGGGGAACTCCGGAACATGATGGAAAAACAGTCAAGGCTAGAGAACTCAGAAGTCTGACTGGCGAATAAAGATAAGAGCAGGGGAAGAGCCCACCCCGAACCGCATAGACGATGGCCTTCCCCCGCTCGCCTTACAATATGTATAGCCGAATTTAATATCGCTTTAATGATGATCCTCTGTAATGCTGCACTTATTTTCTTATCGGTATTTTATTCGGATAACTGTGGTATTAATTTTATCACCTTACCTATTATGCCTGCTTTAGACAAGCCAAATTACAGTTTTTTTCCCTCCTGTAATTAAAGCAGACTTAACTAATTAACAAAAGGTGAGATAAAAAGATTGAGAAGAGAAAAAAAAAAAAACAAGCCTATAATCAACTAACGTCTCAAAGTCTGATGTGTATGCAGCGTTTTATCTCTATCTCCGAACAAGAGTTACAGCACTTTGCTTTACCTTTCATGATCACACACACGCCACACATCCATGGTCCATCACTCACCATACCGACCAGTGCCAGAGGATAAATCTCCTTCAGCCTAACCAAGGCAAACTAAAATAAAGGGGCTGAAGCGGAGGGTGGTGCTGTGATGTACGGAGACGAGGAATGAGAGCCCCGATCCGCGAGGGGAAATGAGCAGTGATTGTGTGAATATGATTGCATGTTGTGCCACGAAGAAGAAACCAGAGGAAGTGCCAAACGACCTTTGGCAGGGCGGGACAGCAACAGGAGAGGGCGCCGCATTCGATCATCCATCGACAATGATCTCTACCAACTCAGTCTCCCACACACACACCCCACACACACACACCCACACACACACACACACACCAAACACACACAAACACACACACACAACAACAGTTTGCAAGGACAATAAACTGACTCATATAGGTAAAACGTTGGTCTGCCGGCCCTACTGATGAATGAACGCAGTATGCAGGTGATTAAACACACACACCACACAACTCTCTATCTTTTGTAGGCGACAGATTGCATTCATTTATAATTTCCTTTTATAAGTATAAATGTTCCCACAACAACAAGTGAATCTGCAGGGTGAGTTGGGTAGGTGGTAGGTGCTTCTCTCTCTCTGCTTGCCCACAGAATTATCGTGAATGTGAGAAAAGTAGTAGAGTTTGTGAGCCCCTATGTTGTTTTGACAGATGATCACTGTCAGTATCCCCCTTCCAGGTCCTCAGATTTGTGGCTATCTTGGTGCGTTCTGCATGTTCGATGAGTTATTGTTGGTACTGTAGCAGCCATAAAGCAGAAACTGTCTTAATTAACAGATGCAATGTGAACCAGACATGCAAACACAGAGAAGAGAGCTTTAGTGTTAGCTAACGACTAGGCGTTAAGGCAGTTAAAATGAGAAGCCAAAGGACCTCAACCCCCCCCTCTTGAACATGAAAAAATGGACCTGCAGCTCCAACAACACAAAAAAAAGGTATTCGGTCAAATTTTACATATTTAGGGGTAAGATTTAAAGCTGGAGTCTATTTACTAACGTATTCATCAAATTCCTTAATTTTTCACTCTTTTCTTCACATTTTTCCTCAATAACTTACTGTCTCTAAATTATTGTACAGAGTCATAAAAACATGATGTGACAAAAAAATTAGAAGGTTGTATCTAAGAATGCAAGACATGACTTGCTCCCACTGTAAAAAAAAAAAACTACCAAAAAACAGCATCTGTAGTGGCTGGAAACTCTTACCAATAAGAAAACAATATTTTAGAACTTTTCAATGTTACGAATGGGAATTAATTACAGTAAAAAAAAAATATGCACGAATAAGGATATTTGGATGCAGATTCACTTCACACCGCGAAGTAACTCACGTTATATGAGATCACATGGACCTAAATCTGTGCCTTATCACATACTCGACAACCATCATAAAAACAACGGTGGTCTAAAAACAAAATCAAATGATGAATTTAAAATTCATTCACAACAAGCTGAAGGTAAAAGGATCACTATCTCGCTGCGTCTAGTTTCTTACGTTATCGTTATGTTTCCGTTATCGTGTCAGATCACCTCTAACATCGATCCATATCCATATACCTATCCAGAGAAGATTCGACATCTACACTATACCTCTCTCATCTCGTACCGCGATCCTCGTTCCCATGTCACAGACAAAAATACAATACACCATCATGGTAACTTGGCAAATAGAGAATTCTGGGAATGTTCTTTTTTATTATTATTTACATAAATTACAAGACAGTTTGTTCCTTCATAAAAGCTTCCAAATACTTTTTGTCTTAATATTGAACAAATGTATCTGTTTTATCATTATAAAATCCAGCAAGCATCTTTTTTTTAATGATTTGCTTGTAAAGTGTACTTATGCTTGTTCTTTCTTTTAAAATAAATGATCTTGCTTTAATATTTTGTCATGTAATGCAACAAAATTAATACATTTTCAGAGATGGCTTAAGTCTCGTTACTTTTTGGGGTCACGGTGTTAATGAAGTGTTCTGATTGAGCGATTTATTCCTGTTCATGTCTTGTTTACATTATTTATGTGACTAATGCAGTCAGGGAGGTGGGTAAATGTCTATTTCACTTTAGAAAGAAGTGCTGATAGCATATAAAGAGTTGGAGTAGAAGTTCGTACTGAATGACACCAGTGGCTCTGGATGTATTTAGATGAGTGTGTGTTTCTCATACGTCAGTGTTACAGACACAGCATCACTTAATATCTCTATCTCTCTCTGCTCTTGTAGCACTCTCACAACCTCATCTCAGTTTTCTAGGGGAAATTAAAATGAATGTGGATAATAGCTCAGCAAGATTTGGATGTGGAAGAATTTGATGAGAAATAATTGAGATTTTAATTGAGACAGTTTAAGCAGAAGATGCAAAAATCTAGTTTTTCTCTCCATTTTATCTATCTGCTGTCAAATAGAAAAAATTGCGATATCAAAGACATCTTGTTTTGTGATTTTTCTTTCCTATAGGTGACAAATGGTGGGGGTCTGGGTTTGTGGGATTTGGACCAGGCACGGTGGCCACCTGCAGAGCAGCCTGAACTGTGTAATGAAAAGAGCACAGCCCTGCTGGGGACAGAGGGATGGGGGTGCGATTGATTGTTCTGGAAACCGATGAGGGTTCAGGCACAATTAAATTTTAGGGCAGAGCTGGGAGCTGTGTATGTGTGTGCATGTTAGATGCCTGCTTGTTGATTGATGGTAAAATCATAACTACAGTGTATTAAATATACACTCTAAAAATTGCTGGGTTAAATGCAACCAGCGATGGGGTTAAAAAATGGACACCGACCAGCAATTGGGGTGGTTTCATCTACAGTTGGGTTGATATTGTTCTAACCAACCTTATGTGCAGTAAGTAAACCCAAATACTGGGTCAAAAAAACCCAAGCGCTGGTTTTGTCATGACTTGTTACCATAGAGCCCTGGGTTTGTGTTTAACCAGCACCTTTTTTAGAGCTGTACGGGTTACATAGAACGGGGGTTAAGGGCGGCCTGAAAAAACCAGACACTCTTATTAATTTCATGAGGGGCACCAAATAACAAAAGGACGGGGGTTAGTAGTTTTTGGATTCTTATTAGCGAGAACAGTAGCACTGGTTTACTAGGATTGCGCTATTTTCAAAATTGGTTCGTTGAAGATATTTTCGCACACGTCTTCTACAAAGACATGGTAAGTATTTGTATAGCTCAAGGTCTTCAGAGCCTGCACTACACAAACCAAATCAAAATTTCCCAACTCGCTGGCGGGTCAAAACCCACCCCCAATAGCATGGGTTTGGTCCCTTTTAACCAGCCTGCCGGCGGTTCACTATTTAACCCACCATTTTTTAGAGTGTGGGTTGCCAATTACAAGACAACATGAGTACCAGTGGTTAAAAATAAGTGGTTTTCAGCAGTGGTTCCTGTAGTAAGTGTAAAGTGAGTCAGAGAGGGCCCCGTGGTGTCGCACAGGGGTTAGGCGAACGCACGCCCCGGGCAGTTAATAGTGGTTGGGAGCACCGTGCCAAGTCCATTTGTCGGGTTTTGTCTAAAATAAGGGCTGCCTATCCCAGACACTGGTTTGAGGGAACTGCTCTTCATGTCAGGAAAAAATAAGATAATTGATGCTATTTGCGTTTTATATTGATTTAGACAATTAATTACTTTCTCATCTCAGCTGGCGAATGCATTTAAATGCTCAAAACGGGTCAGGGAAAGACTATTGCAAAAGTTTATATTAAAATTAAATGCTGTTCTTTTAAATGTTCTATTCATCCAAGAAATCCCGAAATTTTAAG
>JADLZN010005202.1:600000-783889 GCA_018155175.1 Sinocyclocheilus anophthalmus | reverse complement strand
TTTTTTTTTTTTAAAGTGGCCCATTTTTTAAAGGGTGTTTCTATGCTCGACGTATTAACTTCCAGCCGCTGTTGTCACCATCTCTGGTTAAAACCTCCTCATATCTTTTCAAGAGTTCTGTTCTTTCAATCCTGACAGTTTCATATGTAAACCCATTATGTTTCTATCAACTAAATGAATCCAGCCTTCAAGGAGGTCCCCTGAAATTCTTAGAAACACGCAGCGTTACTCTGTGTTGGTGTCATTTGAACTGAAACAGGAAGACAGGGCGGACATATCAAGCCGTAGTCTCCCCTTTTTAATATAGCCAATAGCGATCGTTTATATCACAGCTTGGGCTAGAGCCGTTGAGCTCCGTAAAGCCGTATTTGACAGGGTATGCCAGCCACAATTTCATTCATATTGCTATAAAATATAGCATTCTTTGTAGAATTCAAATAGCTCTGATACATTTAGTGGTCTGCGCTGACTCGCACATGTGATCCACTCCGTGCTATCGTGTCTCTGGACGGAGCAAGTGGGTTGTGAGCGTGACACAGCGCGACCAGACATTCTTTTTTCCTCAATGGAAAGTCATATTTACACTGGTTTGCATCGTTCCCTGTCCCCCTATTATATGCCTACGTGCCATTCAACTGTACAATAACACTAATTCTGGTGACATTGACCGATTTTTTTTTCCACAGCCGCAGGTTCAGCGTCTATTTATAGTGTAGGGGGCGGGGTTTCGGATTCTAGAGAGCATTTGATTGGAGAGAAAGTTTGATGAGAAGCTGAAATACGATGTGACGGCAAAACGGCGCAACGATTTTTTGCGCCGTTTTGCAAGCTTTGAATGCTTATATCTTCTTAATGCGAATTTTGTCACTGTTTTGGAGCATTCTGCCTTATAGATAATCTTAAGACTAACTTATTGATACTAACACCCAAAAAAACTTTAATTTTGATTTCATGGGGACTTTAAAGAAAGTACATTTCAAACGCTCACCATTGTACCAATCTATACATTGACCTTGCAAAAACACAACACGCAAAACGGTCACATTAACGAAATTTGTCTATTTTTAGTAGTGCATGAAGCACAGCTCACAGAAATCACTTTCAAACAAAGACTCAAAAAACAAAACAAAAAACTACAAAACCAAGCAGCTTTCTGTGAACAATTTGAACCCGTTGCAAAATCAGCGTGGGAAAATCTTTCGCCTTAAAATGAAGTTCCCGCTCGCCTGGATTCGTGTAAAATGACTGGATTTCGTCCGTGAAAATGCACCAGATATTCATAAACGTGACCATATTTAACCGCATAATTAGTACAGCACTAAGGTCAAATTAAACTTAAATAAATAATTATGAAAAGTCTGAAAAATGTACTGGTTGCAATTACAATTAATAGGGACCGGAGCTTTTTTTAAACTCAAAAAAGGATGCAAACGCACCAGAATGATATCATAAAAGTGAGTTGCATGCTATATTCAAAGTCTTCCAAGCATGTACAATATTTGTGGTTTTAAAATTACCAAAAAGAAACAATAATGGCTATTCAAACAAATCACCAACTTGCAATATACTGCTTTTAATGGTGATGTTCATTGGAAAAATTGAGGACAATATAACTGTAAAAAGCATTGACAGCTTGAGACCCATTTTCAAATATGTCAGATAATCAAAGTAAAGGTCTAGAGACTGTAGAGATGCAGCATGCAAGAGATTTAGATGATACGAGTCAGTCTGGAGGTTGTATCCACCAAAAGATGAGCCTTGCCTTAAAACAAAACGGCCAAAATATTGGCCTGCATTATTATATAAAGTGTTATTTAAGTGGCAAAGAAATGAGAACTCAAATGATCCTTAAATTACCTAGAGTAAGCCAAGTGGCCCATGACCATCTGGATGAAATGCTGAGCACTGATATCACATTTACAATTTCAGACTATGAGAAGATGAAGACAAGGAAAAGGAGATAAAGTGGATAGCACAGGAAACAACAGGTGCATTTAGTGAAAGTACTTTTTTTGTTACTTTTGCATGACATTTTTTTCATTCCACACAACACTGAACAAGGCCATGGAGCATCAGCAGAATGAATGAAGCATCTCTCCATCTCCATTCTCAACGCTAGAATAACTTGCATAAGATTAAAGATGTTAATCTTTTGAAGCTAACTTCAAAAAGAAGCCTATATGCCAAAAAAAAGAAAAAGAAACATAACTTAACATGTTTTTCATTTGAAGGATTATTTTCTAATCCTGTAAGAATGATGAACAACTTGATAGATTACAGCTAATCAGGAGCCCCAGCAGTTAATTCGCATTCTCCCACTGAAATCTCCAAAGAAGAATAACATTAATGGACATTCGGCAGGTACAAATGGCATTGCAAGGTGACCTCTCCTCATTAACTGATACGTGCTTTCTCTGATCAGTCTTAGTGTTTCACCGCAGGACAGCCAGAGTGAGACCAGATCACCTCATCACACTTCAGATGACTGCTTGGTGGACAAGTGTTTAGCTAGTATGTAAATTTCATTCGCAGGAGGTGACCTGCTCACTGGACTGGTTGAATGAGCAGGTGAGGCCGTAGACTAGGAGTTATATATATTAAGCATGGTTCACTTTGGGAACAGCAACATCTCGCGTCGATATCGGGCCAGAATTCCCTCCACCAGATTTTCACTCCCAGTTCTCCCAGTCCTCATCTTCCAACTGGTAAAGAAATGAAATAATGAAAACTGAATTTATTACTGCTATTGTCACTCCTCTCGGGTGATCAGATCACAAATGGACAGCGCAGAATCTGAAACGTTTTGTGATCAATTCACTCAAAATAGAAGGTGGTCAGTGGTTGGTGTGAAAATATGGTTTTGAAATAACACTCATATTAAAGGGGTCATATGATGTGATTTTGGAGTGTTACAAGCTCTTGGTGCATAAAGAAGATCTGTTAAATTGCAAAGACTAAAGTCTCAAATCCAATAAGAGATATTCTTTAATAAAAGTTAAGAAAAGTCAACCACGCCTACCTAAAACGGCTCGTTGTAACACGCCCACACATATCTACCTCACCATGTGGGAATATTTGCATAATGCCGCCCAAATGTTCACGGCAAAGAAAGGCATAACTATTATTCTCGGCTGTAGTATTGTTGCTCACTCTAGGCTGCCGTGTGTGATGCTGTGTTTCGTTTTGAAAGCGAAACTAATTTTTTGTCTTCCAAAGTGACTATCAGCTTCATCATGCCTGGAGCGATCCGTGCTTGGTCGTGAGGAATACTTCAACTTCCGCGCGTCCGATCGCCGGATCGGCCTTTTTGTATACCGTGGCGACGTAGCCATGCCAAGGTCCCTTCACATGTGGTTTCCGCAGACCATGCCGGACTCTCCTTTCGTCGAAGCCCGCCCGCCTATCCGCATACTCAGCGCGCTGGCGCACTCTAGCGGGCTCCACCTCGTCCTCACTCTAGAAGGAGGGAGGGCCTCCCGGTAGTGTGACAGCTTGTTTCGATTGTGAAAGCGAAACTACTTTGTTTGGCCTTTAAAAGAGGACACGACTAGAAATCAGGGGTTAAGTTGTATTTACAACCCTGTTCCAGAACAGTTTAACCCAAATATTCTGATGTGTCCAGCGTATTTTATGGAGGACTGTGTTCTGATCCTGGAAGAGTAGACTACCATGCCGGCTGCTCTGACTCAAAAACTGTCAATTTTACGTTTATTTAAGTTAAGAATTTGCTCACTGACTGGCGAGAACCGGTCAAGTTTTTTGGCAGTGTAAGTACAGCTTTTTGTTGTCATTGTCTCCAGCGATCACATAATGTCAGACATGGTTTTATGTTATCTCTCTGGCCAGGCAAAAAAAAAAAGAAAGCAAGAACAACGGCATACAATAGGTAAGGTCGTAACATTTCACCACGCTTGAGGTATCCGGTAGCGCAATTCCCAACGCTCCTACTGCAATAGCTGGCCGCAATCAGAGCACACCTCGCTTTTTTAGACTGATGAGTTTTGTAAAAATCGACGCATTTCAAAAAAGCTGGGCATAGAGGAGAAACAATATTGTATAGTATGTGGAAAATCATGTGTTTTTTTTAACCTTAAACAGTCATAAACACATTTCAGTACACCAAATACACAAAATAATGTTCTTTTTTAGCAGCATCATATAACCCCTTTAGTAACATCTATGGGCTGCATGATTTGGAGGCAAAAAAATCTAATTGGCGATTTTTTCGTTTAAATTGTCTAGTTGTTATTTAAAATGTTTTTTTTTTTATGGCTGGCCCATTTAGAACATTTTCTGACAAATTTTGTCCTTACTTTGACATGAGCTAAGTAATTATAATTATTATTTTTATTACTAATAAAAGTATAAAATAAAATAAGAAATGTTACTATTGTAATAACACGGTATCAATATAAAATAAAAAATATATTTTCAAAAATCTAAAACAATAGAATATAATATTAATAACAATATTGTTATTAAGTTATAAGCAGCTTAAACTCACAACGCTTGCAGCATTTACTGCGAACCAAACTTGAACTGAATCGAGCTGATTAATGACACTATTGTCTTCTGTAGAACTGCTTCTAGTTTCTTCATAATTGACGAATTTTGCAACACTGAACCTTATTGAACACTGAACCAACTTGAGATAAATATCAACACCGCTGTCTTCAGCAGAGCTGCGTATCACTGAATTGAACTTGTTTTCATAATTCCTTTGCCATTTCTACTTTCTTTATATCTGTCGTGCAGAAGCCAAACCTCATTCTGGGGTGTTGTGCTATTTTAGACAAAGCCATCTGACGCTGCCCTCTGTCATATCGCAAGATCAAAACTCCTCTCGGCCAGTCCTTCACTTACATCTGTACTCGAACTCATAGCATTTGCAGCAAACACAACAGTCAGGATATAATCATCAGCATTTGATACTTTCATTCATATCAAATTATGCATCTACTGTTCAAAAAGATTACGAGTAGATACGTATATATATATATATTTTTTTTGATAAGATTTTATGTCTCCCCCGAGGCTGCATTTATTTGATCAAAAATACAGTACAAAAAGTCGATGTCGCGCTTAATATTTTTGTGGATTTATTAGAACAGAAGTTCAAAGGAACAGGACATTTATCATAAAAAAACACTTTTTTAAACATTATAATGTTGTAGACTCTTTTGATTCCAGATGGCAAGTTCTGAAATAAAGTTGGCTTACTTCATTTCATATTCATTTTGCTCATTAAAATCATTAAAGTTCCCCTATTATGCCATTTTTAAGGTTGTTAATATTGTTTTATCAGTCTCCTAAAACAGGTTTACATTTTCAACAAGGTCAAAAACATGTTAGTTTTCTCAAAAAAAATAGATTTAATTTTACCTCATTTCTAAATTATTCATAAACGACTCGTGCGAAGCAGTTCAAAGAATCAGTCTCTCTAAACCCCCCTTTTCTGTGAGCCCTCACTGCTGTGATTGGTCAGATGGTGCAGTCCTTTGTGATTGGTCCAGAGCCATATAGAGATTGGCTCTAGATTGGTCTATGTGTACAGCGTGTGTCGGAAACGAAATGCCCATTCCATGACCGAATGACAGCCCTGGAGACTTGTCAATACATAGAAAAGATGGTATGGATTGTACCTTACCAATTCGAGTCGGAGTGTGATGATGAAACGGTTGAACTGGCTGTTCGACAAGAGACTGATTCACAAGCAAACGACTGGAGCAGGACGTTTCTCAGTGGCAATTGTCACGTTGTTAACACGTTTGTGGTAATTATAAGATGTGATAGAACAAATTTACTCTCACAGCGTAGGACACAGCGTCTTTTCGACATGATGTTAACCACACGGAAATTTTACTGTTTGTGGGCAGGCAAGTTGGCGACACAGAACGTGGGCAGACATTATGCAAATGTGTTACTTCGTGACGTAGAGCCGTAACGAGAATAGATTCGAATTCGCGGACGAACTCCTTTTTTGGGGGGGGGGAAGACAATAACTTTATTTATTATCGGGGGCTTGCACAACTATTCAGTATAGTTATGCTCACATACATTTACATTACACAGCTGTCATGAAAGGTAATATTCGAAAAGGGCATAAAGGTGCACTTTAATAATCGCCTTCGCTAACCACTTCTTCCTGTGTCTCCTCGACCTTTCTTGCCATTATTGGAGGTGTAGATTTGCCGCTGTCTGAGTTGAGCTCAAACACTCGGAGGTCTTGAGCTACGTCCTCTCTGGCGGTCTCTTCGCGCTGTGAGGGTCGCTCCTCCGGGAATGTCTCCTGTAGACTGGCCTCTGATAGTTTCTGAGAGACCTCGTCTGCAGCGGGTGATGGCTGCGTAACTCTGATGGTAACGGAGTCCGCTTGATTCCCGATCAGGGTGGGGAAGCTGACACTGTCGCTGCTTACAGAGGGAGTGATGTCAGATGCTACATTGCTGGTGGAAACCACCACTTGAGAGGGTGAGGAGCTTTCAGGTGTGGCCTCTATCGTTACCGAAGGGACACATGCCTCTTCGACAGGTGGCGTGAAATCTAACCGTGATGAAGACGTGGCCCCGAGAAACTCACCTAGAGAGAAAGAGAAAAAATATGGTGATGAAAGAACACGAAGGCACTGTTCTAAAACCCAGTGAGCTGCCTATTAAGGTAAATAAACAGCAAGGTAAAACTAGTTAGTATACTTGACACTTAAAAATCCAAATAAATAGCACTAAATGATGCAAACTTCAGTCAAACCTTCTTCGTCCTCTTCCTCCCAACCAAGACTCTCAGAATGATCCGTCTGCTCTGCTCTCTGCTTTAGCGCTACCCTCCTGGCCTCCTCCTACAAACACACACATTTTAAATAAATGAGATAAACAAGAGGCTGTATATAAATATAGTCACATTAGAAGGAGCTGCACAATCCCTTAAAATGCCACTACATAGACTCATTAAAATACAAAACATATTCATTGGTATCCTCCTACTAGAACATATAGACCCAGAACTGTTTTACTGACCAGTTTTGTGATTTAAAGAAAGACATAGAACGACATAAGGGTGTGCAAATGATGACAGAATTTTCATTTCTGAGTGAACTATCATAGCAAGTAAACACTTATTGTACACAATATTACTCCAAAATCCTCCAAAGTCACAAAAGCAGAAACTGTTTCTTTCTTATTTGATTTTATTCATAATTATGTTTCAAAAAGTAGGGGGAGGACGCAGTGAGTGTCTTCCGTGGCTGAATCTTGATCCTTAGATTTGGGTGGTGGATTTTACAACTGAAATGGTGAAAGAATTGTATTTAGGTCTAAGACATAAATGTGTAACACGCTAGTATTAATAATACATTATAAATCGCTATAATCAATGCATTAGGGGTGCAATATATGCATTTTTCATACCAATCAGTGGGCTTTATGGGTAACATAAAATTATTTGTGAATGAAATTAACTTTATTATTTTTAATTAAAATGATGTATTACAAGTTACTCTAAACAAAAATCTTAAAAAAAAAAAATAGGTAATGCAATCAAGCACAATCTGTGTTTATTGAAGAACTACAATTCTTTAAAACATTCTGGAATCAGCAAAATTATAAATATAGGGTCTATATAGGGCGGGCGTTTTTGATGTGACTGATAACATAAAATAAATAGTTCACCACCAAAAAATGAAAATGTGCTTACGCCTACGGCCCATACGCTAGACGGTAATGCTGTTTTTTTCTTCATCAGTAACTAAGATTTTTTTGTGTGCATTGTTTTAATGGCTTGGTAAACAGGTGCTTGATCTGTGTATTTTTCTCTCCTGATTCAGACGAGACAACGTTTTCACTGAAGAAAGCAATATTATGAATTATGTTTAGAAGTTAAAAGCGTTTTAGTAATGGATTTGTTTCTTACAAACACACGCTTTTCACTTTACAAGATGTTAACTTATGGACTGGAGTCGTGTGGATTATTTATGGATTATTGTGATTGTTTTTATCAGCTGTTTGGACTCAATGGCTTCTGGACGGCAACGCCTCATTCACTGTGCAAGGATGGCGCACTGGTGATGCAAGTGATGTAAATGCTAGCACCTTTTCCTCTCAAATCTGTTCTGATGAAGAAACAAACTCAATCTACATCTTGGGCTGGCGCTGAGGGTTTTCTGGTGAACATACTCGTTTAAATAACAGGTTCAGAAGCACTTTGTCCGCTAACACTCTAAAGTCACTGCATATACAACATGAGGGACCAGCAGATGGAGCTACCATGTTAATCTTGAACTAACTGAATGTGTACTTGATACCACACCTAGAATGAAACCTCAACAAAAGAGAGTGAAGTGCTGTGCTGTGCTGGTAAGTTTCCTGTGACTCATTCTGAAATCATTATGTTGTTTGAGCATCTGAGCTGTGTGTGTTCAAATAAGCTCATAAGCCTGATTTCAGCTCAAGGGGCAGTATTAGACACAGATCTGCTGTACCTGCTCCAGCTGGAACACTTTATAGAAGTATCTGGCTAATCCGTAGAGGGCTGGCCCACCCACTCTTAATGAGGGCAACTGCTGAGGGGTCTGGCACCTGACATGAACACAAGCAAATTATTTATTTTATTTTGTAGAATTGCATACACAGATGAATCATGGTCGGTAAGGACATAAATTAATGTTTGCATCATACCATTTTAGTATAAAGAGCTCTTATGGCGGGACTGTTGACCAGCAGTTCAG
Source organism: Sinocyclocheilus anophthalmus (assembly GCA_018155175.1). Taxonomy (NCBI): domain Eukaryota; kingdom Metazoa; phylum Chordata; class Actinopteri; order Cypriniformes; family Cyprinidae; genus Sinocyclocheilus; species Sinocyclocheilus anophthalmus. The sequence goes on along the minus strand of JADLZN010005202.1, from coordinate 775,170 downwards.
AGATCTCCGCTTTCCTCTCTTCCATTTTGAAACTGGATAACCAGGCATCAAACTGCTGTGGAGGGCCTGAAAAGAGAGAAATACATGGAATGCACACTAAAACTCAAAATCCCACATCCAATTTTGAGAAAACATGAAGAATTTACATACCATCAGGTTCATTGCAGTATGTAGCAGGGTCTGCTTGAAGACTGTAGAATCGAGGGCCTTGACAGGAAATTATCAATACATATGATATTATGTTTGTATATCTATATATATATATAATATATAATACTAACTTATATATATATATATATATATATAATGAAGAGTGAATTTGCAAAAAATCGATAAACGTCACTTTAACGAAAAATTGCGTGATATTCTCAGGGCACATATAGCGCGATCGTTATGAACCTCCTAACACGTTTTTGGTGCAAAAAAGCGCAGTTTTATATCCATTTCACTTTCAAGGCATCGGGCGCGTCGCACGTTTAAACTGCAGGAAGGGCGACAAGCGACTCATTTTTGTTTGAAGCCTAGAAGGCCGATAAGTCCATTCTTATAAAGCGAATGCAGGCGCGCTAGTATTCATGATCAGGTGATCAAGGTCTATCTTTGCACTTTGAGAAGACTGTGGTCTAGTTTCGTCAAAGCTGACTGAAAGTCGATCGGAGACGATGGATAATTTCGATGAAAGCTTTGTGGAACCTGTGATATCTTCTCATAGGCAAAAAGGATAAATAAAAGCTGAAAACGTGTTTCCATCGGAACCTTGCAAGAGCAGTGCCATTGTTATGCAACAGTATGATGAGGGGAAAAGGCTCTGTGTATTGCATTAATAATCACATCCATAAAGTTGATGGGGGGAGCAACAAGCAACAACACCCGTTTGTCAGGCATACTTACATTGTCATCTGAGGAGATTAGCAAGATTCGAAACCAGTGTGTTTTAACTAAACTCTATAAAATAAACATTAAATGTGGAGTTATCTGCTTTTGCCAGTAAACGACTGTTGGAGTTATCTGCTTTGCTATAAAACAAACTTTTAATATTTAAAAAAAAAAAAAAAAACATACTTTCAATGAATTATAATTTTGTAAATTACCTGTATTTGTCTTAAGTTATTATTACTTAATCAAAACAAACCAACTGCAGTTCGATTGATATTACCTGGAATGCACAATAAAAAAACGTTTTTTCCTGAAAAATAAAATGGAGTATCGTTTTTGCAAATGAACTCTTCATATGTAGTTGTATATATATATATAGTTATGTGGAAGTGGCTGACCTTGCTGCTGTCATACACCTCTGTTGTGCCTGCCGGAGTGGCTACCAGCGTGATGACATCACAGTCAATGGTCATGTCTGGAGCAGGAACCAAAGTGTCTGTGATCACACCCAAAATATTCGAAATGCCCTTCTTCACCTTTTCCGTGGCCTCTGATGAACTTTCAACCTAAATAAACAAAATAGCTTATAAACTATCATTTGTGGCTAGGGTTTGCATCTACATAAAGTAAACTAAAGAGATATTATGTCTAGCTTTTGCGCTGAAGACTAAACACTGACTAAAGAAGGTAAGACGGTAAGTGTTAACATTGTTTTGGTGTGTTGTAAAGTTGTTTCCTTACCGCCAGTTTGGTCTTAATGGCATTCGCTGTCGCAACAACGGAGCACGCCGTGTCATGTTGGACCACGCTGGAGAATTCTGTCAGGTCCCGTTTGATAAACTCATACGCCTCAGCTGACTGTTGAGACAACAGATCATTTTGCAATTAATATTCATATTCATGTGTGATTTATAATATTAATATTCATAAATTTAATTTTGTTGAATAGCTATATTATTTAAAATATATTCATTCATAATATAACAACATTAAATATGCATATACATATTCACGAGAAATTAATTTTACAAAATCGACAGACTAGAGTTGAAACCAAATGTGGATGCAGGGTAATGGACCACACTTACTGGTATGTTCTCAAGCAAAAATTCTGTAAATAATTAATATTAAATGTTCTATGTTCATTTTATGAAACCGCTAATATTCCTTTTATTTAAAAAAAATTATAATTATAATCATAAAAATAAATGTTAAATATTTAGATAAATTCATTTTAATAGTGCAAATTTAGGCATGACTGAAACCAAACATGATGCAAGGTAATGGACACAAGCTGCAAAGCGAGCTGCAAAGTTGACATGAATCGTCACTTGCAAGGAAAAAAAAAAAAACAATCGAGGCAGTGTCATCATGTCGTCACTAAAGTTTATGGAAAATTGGCTATTACGCTTTTGAATTCTTTCAGTGGTTTAAAAGTCATTCAGGGTTTCGTCTCGTGCACGTCTCCTGAGGGCCGTGCGGCTCTTATGCATGCACACATTCAAAGCATCGCAGTGGGCGGGACACCGTTACTATAATGCCAGGTTCACAATTACTCACTTTTTTGCAGTGGCTCGTTGTGGTGCGGCATTTTTTTCTCGTGCTCATTTTTAAAAGATACTAAAGCGTGGCACACTGCACATCAATTGCGGGTCCGGCAGTGTGTTCATGCAGCGGTGCGTCTGGCAGCATAGCAGAGATCGTTCCGCACTTTCCTCTTCTATTTTTGCTAGCTGCTGCAAGCGCTGAATTATATGTAACATTGGCATATTTTTTGCAGTAATAGGAACAGGATTGAGCACGAAAATGTATATAATTACAACTCAACGGCATAATTATAATTCTACTGTGTTTCCAGTCAAGTCACATATGGCTTTGTGGATAGGTTAAAGGAAAGAACACTTTTAGGAATTAAAGGCGATTGCAAAATAATGGACACTAAAAAATGGAGTTAGGAAAGCAAAGTTCTTTATGAACCCCAGGATTACTTGTAATAATGATTTAAATCTAAAAGAAAAGGCAGTGGAGCTGTCTATTTCTGTCAATGGTAAGTTTGTGATCACGTAAGAAAAGTAGTTTAAATGTTTTACCAATTGCTTGAGCAACTTAATATATAAACCTATAAGTAAATGCAAAAGTAAAAAAGCATTGAATAATGTGTTGCTTATATTCATTGTGTTTAAACATGTCTGTGAAAGATTGTATTAGCTACTGGACTGTGTAAAAAAAGAACTGCAATGCTGAAAAACCATTTTCAGTGACAATGTTTGGATTTGAAATCAAACTCAAGATACATTGTGTTTGATGGTAAATACCGCCACTAGATCAGGCTATCGCTCTTACAACAACCTTCCTTGTTTTTTTTAAGGAGCGCTTGTGCTCCTAATTTTAAAAATATAGGAGCACGGTCAAAAATTTAGGAGCACCTTCTGTAATTGTGTGTTCTAATCGGTAATCAAAATTCTGATAAAAAAATTAATAACCTTCTCCATTACAGGCTGATTTTTGACAATCCTTAAAGTGATATTATAGGGAATTTTGTTTTTTGTTGCTTTGTAATGGCATTTTCGTCTAACCTATTATTAAAAGTATGTCATCTTGTCAAATGCCAAAAAAATATATAGGCGTTGTAAACATTTCTAGAAAGAAGAACAACAGATTAATAAGAAGTAGAATAAGAATAAAAGTTACAACAATCAATGAATCAGTATTTAAAGAAATACATTTGTGCAAGCAGAGATGGCATGGCAAAAGGAAGCCACATTGTCTTGTATGAGTATTTTCGATTTATGCAGATACGTTTAATGGAGCCACTGCATGAGTGGCAATGTAGATTGCATAAATTCATTTTGAGGTTAATGTTTTAAAATAAATATTTTGAATATAGAAATTATTTTAAATAACAGTAAGATGACGGTTACAAATTAACAAACTGCCACTAGGTGCGTCAAGTCCATCTGATTTTAATCACTGAATGGCCTTCCATTTCCAATTGATTACGCTCGAACGGCTTGATTCATCTCAGGTTAACAAGTGCGTGACTGTCTTATATGAAATGGTGTAATTGGATGTCATTGAAAAAAAAAAGATCACTAGATTTGTTTAAAAATTTGCGAACAGTTATAAGGGACTACGTATGTCCAACTGTCTTTGAGGGGGCACAAAGCTCGCGCAGCCTTCCGGTGCGTTATAGTGTGTATGCGCTCTGGCGTAGCTTACGCAAGCGCCGGAAGTGATCTCTCGCGCGTATACTTCACTCATTGTTTACACAGTGCACAGTTATTGTAGGTACGACGGCTAATCAAATGGTACTTACTTGAGCTTATCCGGATTGTTCAAAGCGGCCCTTATAAAATCTAAAGATACTTTCTCATTCACAGGCACGAACGATCATCCCTTGGGCGGGGGAGTGGTGACTTTCCTATACTTTCTCACCGTATTTCCGGTCAAGCTGCCGGCGCTCTTAAGTTATGGTTGATTGCTTCCTTCTGCGTGGTATTTCACTCACATACGTCCATTAACGTAAACATTATCACCAGAGCGCGGAGCCACCTCACGGTCATCATACGGATGCCTGCGGCTGCGCGAAGTGCAAAGACAGTTGGATGCATAGTGGTGTAAAAAAAAACACATAGAGGTAAAAATTTATATACTACTGTTCGGGCGAAATGATTTCTTGGCAGCAACGCGATCGTTAATGCTCTCGTGTCTTATGAATGCTATCAATGTGTCGTTACGAGCCGCAGGGTTTAATTTGGATTAGTCTGTGCATGTTTTTTTACTCTCATAGATTTTTTTACCATTGCCATGCATTATACGACTGATCGACTGCAACGGCTGGACTTAAAAATCAATAATAAATTCTTCTACTGAAGAAACAAAGTCACCTAAATCTTGGATGCCCTGGGGGTAAGCAGAAAAAACATCAAATTTTCATTTTTGGGTAACTATCGCCTTTAATTCAAAGCTAATCAGGTCAGGGGCCGCTGTGTTTGAATGGAGATGCGCAGGGGCGGCTTCAGGTCTGTTACACTTGTTTTTTTTTACTATTTTCGTTGACGAAATAGAGCAAAATAAGGCAACTGTGTTGTTGTCAGACAATATAAGTCAATTAATATTAACTTCTTGTTTAATTAACTGTTGTATTAAATCAATATCACATTTGCAAACGCCCTTAAATAACGATTAAAAGTTGTCACGGGTGGACGGTCATTCTTAGTTGGATTCGCGATCTTTCACGAGAAACTCACACTGGCACAATGAATCTCTTATTTCTACCCTGTCTAGATCACTTGTGTTGTGTTATAATGAGAGGATTACGTCTGTGATACATTAGCTCAACGCTTGCATAACCTATTCAAACACAAATATTCTTGATCGTTCAGTCACCAGTCGGCAGCAGGTGCTCCTCCATATTGATTTCCTAGTCATCCACAGCAGTAGTTTTCAGACTGAAAGGGAGCGTCACTGTAGGAAGCCTGATGTCATTACGACTCCTGTTGACAAGCTGTTTCCTCTCAGAATGGAGTCCATAGGAAGGAATTCCTCCCCGCCCATTTTTCACAAATGAATCCAGGTCTGCCTGAAATAAATGTTCTCCAAAATTCCTGATTTGATATTCACTATAAATAGATTGGGTGTGTTTTTTTTTTTGGGGGTTGTGTGTTGGGGGGGGGGCTTTAGTTATAAAATTACATAAAAAAAATCCTTTAAAAAAAATCGTATCCGCAGATAGCTGCTTTCTGTGATCGGCGATTGGCCTCAAAAATCCTGATCCTAAAACATTATGTGTAAACAAACATCTTGTGCAAAATATTACAAAAGAAAACAAATGTACTATTTATGACTACATGCAATTACCAGTAAAACTATTTGATCTACATTTGGGTCTAGAAATTTGGTTCCGCATTAAAAATCTGGGATTTATTTTCATTTAAACTGGAATTAAACAGTTTTAAGACTGAAACAAAGGTTATGAAATAAAAAATAATAATAATAATAGTAATAAAGCTAAAGCATATAATACTAAAGAAATTATGCAGATTTTTCAGTTCAACTATTAAATTTATATAATGTGTGAATAAATCATTTTTTTTATTAAATTATAAAAGAATGCAAAACAGAAGCATCTAACTAGTGGTATCAAAAATTCTACCACTGCTTGAAAGCACAGATCAATCATTGCTTTTCCCCAAACACACTGCTGAGAGATTCCTAAAACATTTCAGCATAAGTCCACACTGGATCTGATCTGGATTTGTCTCACCTTGTCTTTGACGGCCTGGAAGCTCTGTGTCAGCCAGCCTCCCCACCATCCTCCTTCCCTGCGATCATCACACATGATTCAAATCATTAATAACCATCACACATGATGCCTATGGGTAATTCCTGTTATGCAGTATCCTTAGAACTCTATAACTTTAAATATGAATAAAGCGTGTGTGTAAAGTTAAAGGGGTCATATGATGCTTTTTAACAGATCATTATTTTGTGTATTTGGTGTAACGGAATATGTTGACATGCTTTAATGTTCAAAAAACATTATTTTTCAAATACTGTACATTATTGTAGGTCCTCTATGCCCCGCCTCTCTCACACACTTCGTTTTCTACAAAAGCCCCCTCCTTCCGACGCCAAAGACGCACAGAGTCTGCTCTGATTGGGCCGCTGAACCAGTGCATGGTGACTTGGGGGAAACGAACACCGCGTGACGCACTCGTCGGAATGTAAGTCCCTTACCATAAGCGCGAGCTTCATCTTTCAAAATAAATGTAAAGAGAGCCCGAAAGGGGAACAGAGTCTCATGACAGACACACAGTGATGAAGCTGGTATGTGTTTGCATTACACAAGCCACAGTTAAGACAGCCAGGACATCCACACTGTGAGGCGGCTTCTCTCTCGCACACACACCACACACACACACACACGTACGCGCATACGACACGCAACACCACACACAGTACACGATGCGTAAAACTCCGCATTTGAACAGTCAATAACTAATAACAAAACAGTAGCTGATCAGAAGCGCCAGATTGTCATAGCAAAATCAGAATTACCTCCTATCCTAGGTTCACGAAACGGTCGTCCATAAAACGCATTGCTGTTCTGTTGTAAGTGATCTTAAAGATTCCTAAATGCATCTACTTTCGGAAGGCCAAATAAAGTGCTTTTGCTTTCGCCTAGAAACACACAGCGTCTCCCTGACATGCTGCTTCAACACTAACTGCGGTTACTGAAACCACGCCTTCTTTCTTTGCGTGAACATTTGTGCGGCATTATGCAAATATTTCCACATAGTGAGGTAGATATGTGGGGGCGTGTTAGAACGAGCCGTTTTAGGGGGGCGTGGCACAGTCTTAACTTCGATAAAGAATATCTCTTTGGTTTTGAGACTTTAGTCTTTGCAACAAAGGAAAACTTGAAATCGCATCATATGACCCTTTTAAGGATGTATAGACATATCCTCTGGTCAAACTCATGCACTTAAACTTCATTAATAATAACGTGAATTTTTACACAATATCAAGAAAATAAACAGAAAGTTACATCGTCGTGATTAAAAAAAATATCAAAAAACATTTTTTATTAGATTTAATCCACGACATATTTGATACAGATATTAAAAAGTACAGCATAGGAATGACTCAATCATCAATAAATCATAATGTGTGTGAATAGTCTGATCGCTCCAGCTCGACAGTCTGGAACAATCTGTGACATCCGAGCTTTATGAATCCTTCATTTCAGTATCTGACCATGCCATTTCATCCCTTTACTGTCATATACACAATCTTTGTCTTTTTTATTTTTTATATGGGATGGGTTTATATGAATATTACTATTAATAACGATGGCTGCAACATGTATTTTTGTTCATGACTCGGTGATATTTTTGTAAACAAAACCCGTCTGACTTCCTCCTTCACATCCGCCAATAAAACTCATCATTTAAAAAGGTCACAAACATCTTTTTAATGCGGATACGCACTCTTTAGAGTGAAATGAATGTTGCTACATGACAACATATTATTTATATAGTACATAAAACCGATCAAGTGAGCATTTGCGTGCTGTAAACTCACCCGTCTGCCATCTTCAGCGCATGACGACATCAGTATGGCCTGAACTCTGACCTCACCAGCGCGTCCAAATAAAATTCATAAACACTGCATGAGATAACGTGAGGATAATTTATTAATGATTTTAAGAGAGATATATAAATCAGTAACTTGCGCTACAAAGGGAAAGAATGAGCGTGAATTCGTTTGTTAAAATATTTTTCACGAAACACTGCGTAGTAAGGCAACCGCAAAAGATCAAGGTTTGTGATGAAACGCGAAAACGCCTGTCATTACACTGACGGCCTGTAGGGGCCGCCAAAAGCAATAATCACACACAACAATAGACTAATTTGTATAGAAAGAAAGAAAGAAAGAAACGCTGTAAAGTACACTTGGTATATTTCCTCAATATATATATATACATATATTATTAGATATATATTATATATATAATACATATATAAATTGTGTACTGGTTTATATATCCTGGTGGGGACTTAAACCTAAATACACACCAACTCATGTGGACTCGTGTCACTGTGGGGACCTAAATTGAGGTTCCCATGGGTAAACAAGGTTATAAATCATACAGAATGAGTTTTTTTTGAGAATGTACAAATGCAGAAAGTTTCCTGTGAGGGGTAGGTTTTAGGGGTAGGGTTGGTGTAGGGCAATAGGAAATACGGTTTGTACAGTATAAAAACCATTACGCCTATGGAGAGTTCCTACAAGGATAGTGAACCAGACATGTGTGTGTGTTTGTGTGTTGTGTGTGTGTGTGTGGTGTCAGAAAAAAAATTATCTGAAAAATATGTGACTTCATATTTCATGAAATTTAGAACTAAAAATAAATCCATAACTATCTAGTACATATTGTGTAAATGTATAAAACTATATCTGACTAAAAAAAAAAAAAAAATATATATATATATATATCTCGAATATAGAGTAGTGTTGTAGTTTGTTTATTACGATTGGCATATCCTAAACAAACGTGATATCTATCTTTAGAACTTTTTTTAAATAATAAAATATTTTATCGGACAAATAGTGGACTTTATTATTTCATAAAATTTAAGAACTCTAAATAAATAATAATTAATACTATATTATATATTATATACTATTTTATAATTTATATAAAGAAATTATGCAGTTAGAAGGTTAGAAACGAACTAAATATGTGGGTGCTTTCATTTATAGTCCTTTTTCTTCTTTCGGATGATGAGAAACAAATTACATTTCTAGTTTGAAAAGATATATACTAGATTCAAACTGTTTTTCTCTTTGTTTCTTCTTTTTTAAAAGTATGTTGAAATGTTAAATTTACCAGAATTTTGGGCTTAATTTGGTTAAAATCAGGATCTTACCTAGCTGTCTCATAATTTAGAGGACTGAAGAAAAAAAATCATAAATGGCATAAAATCTCATGGGAGAGAGTTTGTCTCGTCACTCTGTTACACATAATCAAGAAATGATTTTGCTCATAATGGAATTGACACGAGGAGTTTATCACCTCATTAGAATTCAGAACAGCCCATATGGATTGAGTCCTAATGGGAGTACTTAACTAGCACACCTGAGGCCCCGGACCCCTCACATTATATACATGTGTGACCCCCGTCCCAGCTGTGTTTTGCTTGTCATTGGGCACTGAGCGGCTGACAGGAAGTGAGGTTTAACAGGATGTCACCGGGTCAGCGTTGCCGTCGACTGAGAGCTGCATCTCTCTTAATTGAAGCCTCCCTGAGCAATATGTGCGTGTGTTCCACAATATGTCCCCAAATGCTCCCCAGTCCCACTAATTGGGACCTTTGGTTCCCTAATTAACTCTGTCAGTCTGAATCTGAGGCCGCAGAAGGCGTTTTCATGTATTGATTAGATGATCCCGCTACGTCACATTCAGAACAGATTGCCGAAGTATCATCAGGCACAAAAACACAAAAAGAGAGAATGAGATTTCATGTAACCACTTACAGGCTGGATGGTTCAATCTCAGACAGATTTAATATGTCTGTACAATTTAGTAACAAATATAGTTAATACACTATGAAAAAGGGTAAATTAAAAAATTGAAAATTCTCTCTCTCTCTCTCTCTCTCTCTCTAATATATTTATAATTTCACATGGATCATAAATAAGGAAATTAAATCAGTATATTAGAATGATTTCTGAAGTATCACATGACACTGAAATCTGGAGTAATGACACTGAAAATTCAGCTTCGCATCACAGGAAAAAATATCATTTTTTAACGATCTATTTTTTAAAACCTTGATTTGGACTAAAATTTAGTTATAAAATTAAAATTGCTTGCTGCATGCCAGCCTTGGGTTAACCATAATACTTAAAAAAAAAAAAAATGTTAACAGAAAATCTGTGTATATCTACAAGTTATTTCAAACTTGTAATAGTATTTTACAATTTTACTGTTTTTACTTTTTAGGAAATGATGCTTTTATTTGATCAAAAATGAATAAAAAAACAACAACATTGCATGCTTCCGCAGCCTTGTTGAGCATAAGAGACTTCTTCAAACACATTCGAAAAACATTTTTAAAAATCATACTGAAAATCTGTGCATGTATAAAAGTTATTTTAAATGTATTAATATTTCAAAAATTTTTCTGTTGTTACTGTATTTTTAAACAAGTAAATGTTTTGATTAAAAAATGTGGTGCGCAAAAAAACTATGGTAAAAAATATATGTATAAAACATTTAAAATTGCAATAATATTTCACACTATTTGTTTGCTGTTTTATTTTCTGCGTTCATACAAAAAGCAACAAAAATAACAGTAAATAAATTAATACCAGTTAAAATTGAGAAATAAATGATTGATAAAAAACTATGGGTGCGCAAAAAACTATGGTAAAAAAAAATTTCTAAACATTTACAATGCATAATATTTTCCAACTTACGTTTGCTGTTTTCTTTCCCCACACAATGCATGAGGAGCTACTTCACTATTGTGTTCACTCTCCACCACTGCACCACACACCCCACCCTTCCTCTATCTTTTTCCAGCACATTCTTGTATACTGTTAAGACCGCATTCGCCCTTCTATGATTTCTGTTCACTGGCACCCGGACATATAAACGTGTAGCCCTACTCTTTTGGGGTTATATGTAATATCTTACACTAAGTATATCTCCGTCGCTACTAGTTTGATTTTTTAACTAGCACATGAGCGGAGAAGTCAGGTATGCTAGTTTTGCCAAGATAATAGGCGAAGTAGCACACACACTCTCTACCTTCCTAACAACTTGTATGTGACAACACCAGGTCCCCCCCACAGGCATCCCGGCTGTTTATCTCTCTAGGACCTTACCATCTGCCTTCCACCCCAACCTGAACAGGATCCTGCGAAAAGATGTATGTGGCGAAAAGTCATGTGCTTCCACACCATTGAGTCACCATCCGGTACTCGTCTAGGACCAGTCCCAGTTCGACGGACCGCTGGCACAGCTCCCTGTGGCTAATCCCCACAGATATTGTTCAGCCTTCTCCATACACCACTGTGCGCTGGGACCCGGAGGGGTGGGGACCGGACTAAGGGGCGGCGCAGGGACCAAAGAGGAGCTTCTTCTCCGGGCGGATGGCAGCGCCTCCCCCGCTGGGATGTTCACCAGCGACTATTGAGCAGGCCCTGACCAGGAGCTCTTTGCGCTGTCAATGGCTAATAAATAAGGCGCTAAGGGCCTGTGTGGTGACCGTTGGAGGGTAAGGCCCTCTGCAGCCGACAACGGGGTTACGCATCGAGAAAAAAAAACCACATAAAAGAAGGGGCGGTTTACGGGCTGCCCCCTGTGCCCTCGCTTTTGTGCGCGGAGCGAGCGTGCTATTGTCTCTCCATTAGGCGTGATGAGAGAGCTGCGGGGAGGAGAGCAGAGGAGGAGAAGGAGACACACTCTCTTCATCTCCCTCGATCTTTTCAGTGTCGGCCCGGGATTCCGTGTGAGGAGAAATGGTATTTTTCACGTTTGATTAGCTCTGAGAAAACAGTCCAACTGTGTGCGTGTGTGTATAAACGGATTTTGCACAAGTGAAGAGTTCAAGTACAAACACATTGGATTGCAGCATTTGCATTCATTTGCATCCTGGACACTAGAATGAAAAACACTGCACCTTAAAGGCTCTTTATTGGCATTCATGTTCCATGATGAACGTTTAATGCGACTTCCATTCCACAGAGAAGGTTTTTGTAAGTAGGAGAGAAAAAGTACGCTTCAGATTTTTTAATGTATTCACACGAGAAAAAATGGCTCTTGGAAACAAAAATTGTTCTTCTATGGCATCACTGCGAAAACCAGCTTTATTTGTGTTGTACCAAGCAAAGATGCCACTCAAGGCTGTGTGATTTTACAACCCGAAAGAGCCTAAGATCCACTCCTACAGTGATGTATTTGATTATGATAAAAGATAAAAAGTTAACATTAAATAATTGATATTTCAAAGGAGATCTCTTTAAAGTGTTCTGTGTTGCTGTCGGCAGAATCTGTGTCATGTGGTTGATTAACACAGAAAATAATGTTCCCTCAGTTTGTAAAAACAAACTAAAACTGTGTGATTTTGTAATGTTAAATAAGTGTCTTCTGATCATCAAGGATGCATTTATGTGAATCAAATAAAAACAGTAATATTGTGAAATATTATTGAAATTTATGATAACTGCTTTCTATTTGAATGTATACTCAAATGTAATTTATCCCTGTGATGCAAAACTGAATTTTCAGCATCATTACTCCAGTCTTCAGTGTCACATGATCCTTCAGAAATCATTCAAAAATGTAGAATTTCAGCTAAAAAAAATAAATAAATCTTACTATTACCAGTGTTGAAATCAGTTGTGCTGCTCAATATTTTTGTGGAAACTGATATACATTTTTTTTTCAGGATTCTTTCATGAATAGAAAGTTAAAAAAGCGGCATTTCTTTGAAATAGAAACATTTGTAACATTGTAAACTGTCACTTTTGATCCATTTAATGCATTTACTGAATAAAGTATTCATTTCTTTAAAAAGCAAAACAGTGGAATTTACTACCACAACATAAATATCAAGTGCATTTAGTCATTTTTACTCTGAGCCCTGGTTCATTTCTGATGCCTTTGTGCCTAATATGTTACGCCTTCGTCTCCAACTATTGGTCATATTAGAAAGTCTGAAAAGTCAAATGATCTTTCCAGCTACAAAAAAGATGGAAAACGAGCCCTCGTGACGCACAGCTGTCAGAGCCTCTCATGAAAACGACTCCCAGTGAGGACGGCCTGAATATGATCACAGCTTTATTGGACAGTGACAAATCTTCCTGCACTAACATGAAAAGAAGCACTGGCCGTCCCCTGCGTGTGCTGCACAATGCTGACGCGCCAACCTGGCGACAGCTTGCGTCTCTCGCTCTCTGATTGATGGGTGAGAGTAGGCCCCGGGCTCCGAGCGGTCTGGCTGCCTTTCTTTTTCATACATTAACTAGTCTCGGTACAGATGGTTCAGTCCAAAGGCAGCATTTTATAGCGGGCAGAAATGATGCCTGTGTTTGTTAGCATATGCTAAAAACATAAACACGGTGTGGGCAATATTGCAGTAATGGTGCTGGATGAAAGCATATGGACTCATTTTATATTCATATATATCATGAAACACATTGACGCACATAAACACTGACACATGATTTAAGAACAGATGAGCAGCTGCCATTTTTTAATTTTAGCACCTCATTATTTCATATTTAAATTAGCTTTATTTAAATTAATATGGGTTGTAAGATATTTTTAATTCATATTTAGTAATTGTGCTTGAATTATTTAATAGATTTCCAACAATTCCTTCAACTAAAATTTTATTTGTTCGAAGAATAAATTAATACATTTCCTATTTTCAATGACACCATGGCAATGTAACTTTTTAAAATAATAAACGTTTTAAAAATGTTTCACTTCGATACAAATTTGATCTCCATTGACCATCATCAGAATAAATAAATAAATAATCATAAAATTATGAACAGGGTTAAAAATCTCCCCTAAGTAAAATGTTTCCAGTTGCAAAACAAAACATTTTGGGAGATGCTTAATCATCTTTTTCTAAATATATCTTTTCTAAAGATTATTACAATTTTAGCATTTTAATTTGATAATCTTCTATGTAATCTTTAAATATTATTTAGACTATATTTTGTAAAATTGATTGCGATTTAAAAAAAAAATGCTTTGATAGTGTTGAACTTAATTAAACAGATCAGCAAATATTCCTAATATTCCTATATCTAAAATAGTAAAGTGTGATGCTTGCAACCCCAAGGTCATGGGTTTGAGCTTGAATGCTCTTTTAAGTCACTTTTGCTAAACGTTTCTCTCAAATACCTTACATTACTAGGTGCACTTCTTTGAAAAATGAAAGATTGTTTAATTGATCAAATGAAGACACTGAAAAATCAGGATATTTTTTTTATTACAATAATAGATGTTTAATTTAAGAAACAAAACGATACGTTTTCAATTGCCATTTTGCTACAAAGAGCATACAAGCACATATGTTCATATTCAAAAATGCTACAACAGTAAAAAACATTATTTGATACAAAAATAGCAGCAGCTTATTAGAAAAGAAACTCTGTACATGACATTTACAAAGTATACAACTCATCTAGCAACACACCCAGATGTTTTCAGTTCTTTTCGAGTCCGTATTTTAAATTCGGCCTTCTCCAGCCTGGAGCCTGGCCCTCGCCTGAATCACTTCCCCATGGAGAGGCTGTGCAGGCTGGCTGTGGAAGCAGGGAGAGGCTGGCAAAGGGAGCAGGGGCAAGGCATGCCAGGAAAATGCCTGTAGCCGCTGGAGAGATGCAGAGGGTCTTTCAACAGGGTGGGAAGAGGTGGAGCAGGGAAACCCAGATACCCAGCCAAGGGTGGAGAATGAGGGGCTTGGCCCAATGTCGGCATGATGGTGTGCTGGGAAGTGCTGCCCACCAGAGAGTGCAGAGACGGAGCAAGTGAAAGCAGCTGAAACTGGGATGCTGGAGCAGCCGAAGTTGGTGGTAGAACCCGTCTAGCCGAGTGACTCTGACCACTGGCTCCATAAACATCACCTACTAGCTTCTTCATCTCATCCAGAGAGCTGGACAGCATGAGGATGTAGTTTCTGGCGAGAACCAGGGTGGAGATTTTGGACAGCTTGCGTACGGATGGGCCCTGTGCATAGGGCATCACCTCTCGAAGCCCGTCCATGGCCTGGTTGAGGTCATGCATGCGTTTGCGCTCGCGGCCGTTCACTTTGAGTCGTAGATCTTGCATGTCGTCTTTGCAGAGATCGGCCCGTGCGCGGCTCTTTCCGCCAGATCCGGTGTTCAGTGATGGATTTTCAGACCTGGGCTGCCCCGTTTCTCTATCTGTGCAGTAAGCTTGAAACACTTTGTTGGAGAAAAAGCCGGAGTCCACAGCCAGCTCGGGTGAAGAAGACCGACTGCATGTGGAACTTGCATCAGAATCCATCTTAAAATTGTTTCCGAGAAGTCTTGGTTGAGAACGTGCAGTCTTCTCAAGAACAATCCACTTGCTCAAAGTTTAAAAAGTCAACCTAAAATGCAGCTTCTTTCTCTGAGGATTCAGTTTGTAGGTCTGCAGGAGGAATGAGTGTGTGTGGACACTGGGAGGGCTGTATTTATACTCCTCAGCATCACAAAGACACAATGAGACGCATAATGTGACATTAGGCCCAGAGCCAATGACAGAGGGGCCACACTTTCACCCCCACACACCCCTTCCCTGCCCCAATAGCATTGTATACACCCCACCTCCACAAAACACACATATGCACACAGACACACAAACTGCAACAGCTAGCATGCACATGTATGTGAAAAAAACACTTGGACCTTGCGTTTTCAAATGGTTGCTATGGTTCGCATATGATCTAATTGAAGTAAAATATAGTAATGCGATTATACAGGTCACATATACCATAGGCTTTATTCCTTCTAAAGAATGTGTTAGGATGGTCTGTTAACAGCTTAACGGCATCACAATTAATGTCAACATATGTCCAAGCCATATTTTACTCCAAAATTCAGTGGGAGGAGAACAATTTTAAATAAATAAATAAATATACTCATACATACATAACAACAACAACAACAATAATAATATATTAAAAGAAGAAAATAAAACTACTTATTTATTCATCAAGAGAATATTTGGTAACACTTTACAATAAGGTACATTATTTAACTTTAGTTAATCCATTAACTAAAATGAATTATATATATAATATTTGTTGAAGTTAGTTAATAAAAAATTCAACTGTTCATTTTTAGTTAATGTTAGCTCAGGTGTATTAAATAATATTAACAGATACAACTTTTGATTTTAGTAATGTGTCAGTAAATGTTGAATTTAACATTAAGCTTAATAAATGCTGTAGATGTAGTCAACCAATGTTAACCAACTTTACTCACTGTAAAGTGTTTGCTATATTGTCTTTAAATTATGAATATTTAGACTAAAACCTTTTTTTTTCATTATTAAAATCTATTTTTAATTGTATAATTTTATGACAAATTGCTTGTTGTATTGCTCATTTGTAAGTCACTTTGGATAAAAACATCTGCTAAATGATTAAATGTAAATGTAAATAAATGCTGTTCATTTGAAATAATGAGGATCCATGGATTAATGAGGATCCCAATGAGCAGTTAAAAAAACCCTCAAAAGTAAAATGTCCTGATGCACTACAGTAATGATACAATACCAAATAAAACTAAAAATGTAATGCAGGTTTTATGAGATTCCCTTGACAATACTCTTTCTCTGTGAGGTTTGTAAACTTGAACAGGATGTTTTAAGGACAGTGTGGGTAGTCAAGGTAGACTTAAACTTGGCTCTAAAGACACTGGCAGGCTGAATTCCATTAGACACTATAGAGTGTGAAGAGCCAGTGAAATGAAAAAAAAACTGCCCTGTTGAGGGCAGAGGAAGAGCAGTAAAGAAAGAGAGAGTTATTACTATAACAGCTCTGCTTTTAGAGGAGCCATTAACATCTCCATTACACTCTTTAAAACACACACACACACACACCGCATCTACACAAAACTTCATCACTCACATTATAATAATTAATAATAATTTATGCATTTAGCAGATGCTTTTATCCAAAGCGACTTACAGTGCATTCAGGCTATACATTTTTTATGTACATAATTTACATTATGATCCATGAGCTGCTAATAAGACCAATGCAATGTTGTACAGCCAATGTTATTATAGTAAAAAATTAAACTAAAATTATTAAAAACATATTTTTTTTTAACTTAACTTAATATGGAAAAATAATATATATTAAAACACACACACACACACACAACACACACACACACACACACCCACAAACCACACACAACCACACACACACACACACACACACCAAACACCCCCACACATTCTAAAGTTTAAGTTGAAGGATGTAATTATTAACTAGAAATAAATAAAAACTAGAGCTAAACTAAAATGGAAATAAAAACTAATGAAACATAAATAGTAATATTCAAAATGATACAAAAATAATAAAAATGACAAAAGCACATATTAAAATTAGACATTAAAATTTAAATGAACACTGAAAATATACAAGCTAATTCAAAATATTTATAAAAACTATAAATATCCTAAAATAACACTGGGTACAGCTAAAAACTACAATGGTCACTGTTAAACAACTTAAAAAACACCTAACAACTTTCAAGTCATTCACTCCAGACAATTCAATTCTAAAATAACCTGCAAATTCAATCTATATACCAATGAATTTAGGTTGAAAATAAAGAAGCAAGAAAAATATATAAAAATGTATAATGTATAAAAACTATAAATATTCACTACTAAAATGTATAAATATGTTACCTATATTTTTGTGTTAGCATGTTATCATGTGGGGCAACATGCCAATACACATAGCTATTATATACGGTTCTATTCATCAAAAAATGTTTCACAGTTTCCATAAAAAATATTAACTGTTTTCAATTAATAATCAGAATGATCTGCAGGATTCTGTGACACACTGAAGACTGGATATCAACAATCAATCAATCATTTTTTTTTTTTTTTCGCAGTCCTCACAGACAACTTTTCACAAAATAAATAAACATAATTACCGAAAAAGGTGTAGGATGAAGCCTTGCTTATTATGCCTACCCTTTATACACAGTTAACTGATGAGCGACAATTTTCACTAAGAAATGCAAGATAAACATGTTACATAAACATTAACCCAAATGTACATACATAATTCAAAACAAACATAACAAAAATACACATTCCAGCTATTACTTCAATATTGTAACAATACATTCACAATTATTGATACTGAGTCATATAATTATTTAACACCTTATTTTTATACATTTTCTTGAATTTGCAGAGTGAATTACATAATTTGAATTCCTTATCACAAGTATTCCATAGATTTACCCCTTTAACAGATAAACACCTACTTTTTCCATTAGTTCTTGCCCTAACTTTTTTAAACATATACAATCCTCTTAGACAATACTGACTTTCTCTTATTTTGAACAGCCTCCGAATACAATTTGGAAGTAAATTATTATAAACTTCGAACATTATCTGTGATGTACATAAATCAACTAAATCGACAAATTTTAAAGCACGTAAATTAATAAACAATTTGTTTGTTGGTTCGTAATAATCAACCCTTTTAACAATCCTAATTGCTTTCTTTTGTAAAATATATATTGAATTTATATTGGTATGACCCCACACCTCCACACAATAAATAATGTATGGAACTATGAGTGCACAATACAATATACAGTATATACATTTTTTCATTCAAAATGTTTTATTCTATTTAATATTGCAATAGATTTGGACATTTTTGTTTTTACATGATTAATATGTGGTTTCCAACATAATTTATGATAAATTATAACACCGAAAAATTTATTTTCATACACTCTTTCTATTTCCTCATTGTTAATCCTTAATTTAATTTTATTGTTACTTTGTCGATTACTAAATATTATAAATTTAGTTTTACTTAAATTCAATGAAAGTCTGTTATCATCAAACCATTTTTTAAAGACCATCAGTTCAATTCCCACTGTATTCAGAAGCTGTTCCAAAATATTCCCTGAACAATATAAATTTGTGTCATCAGCAAACAAAACCATTTTTAATACTTTAGACAATTTACAAATATCATTTATGTACAGTACAAACAATCTGGGGCCTAACACCGAACCTTGCGGAACACCACAAGTGACTTTCATTACATCTGATTTAACATTATTTATTTGTACAAATTGATATCTGTCATCGAGGTAACTTTTTAACCAAGAGAAGGGTTTTCCTCTTATACCATATCTCTCCAGTTTCATCATTAATAAACCACAATCAATAGTGTTAAATGCTTTTTTTAAATCCAGGAACACCCCCACAGTATATTCATTATTATCCATTAAAGAAGAAATATCTTCTACCAGTTCCATCACAGCCATTGAGGTCGACCTGTTTGTTCTAAAGCCATACTGATGATCACTTAATAATTCATGTTTGTCTATAAAATTATCAAGCCTGCGCAACAAATATTTTCTCTAGAATTTTTGAGAACTGGGAAAGAAGAGAAATTGGTCTATAGTTGGAAAGAAGATGCCGATCTCCAGTTTTAAAAATAGGAATAACTTTAGCTGTTTTCATATTACTAGGGAATATGCCTGTTAAAAAGGACTGATTACAAATGTAAGTGGTTTTACTATATATTCTATAATATTTTGTATTAACGACATGTCAATATCATTACAATCAGTAGAATATTTGTTCTTGCAATTATTAACAATGTCAAGTATTTCCTTTTCGTCAACTCCTCTATTAAACATTGAGTAATCATTACTGGAAATATTCATTTCACCTAGTACTCTGCTCTACAATCTCCTTTGCTAAATTGTACCCAATATTTACAAAATACTCATTAAATTCATTGACAATGTCAATCATTTTATTTATACTTAATTTATCATCATTAACTAAATAAGTTGGGTAATCTACTTTTTCAGTATTCTTTTTAATTATACTATTAAGTACTTTCCATGTTATTTGTATGTTATTCTTATGCTTGTCCAATAACTTATTATAATAGTCCTTTTTACTAAATCTTATAATGCTTATTAATTTATTTTTATATATCTTATATTTATTTTCCACTTGTTTGGTTCTAGTTACTATAAATTTCCTGTATAATGCATTTTTCTTTTTACACGCTTTCTCGATTCCCTTAGTAATCCATGGTTTGTCCTCGTTTTTTTTCTTTTTTGCAGTCCTCTCAGACAAACAATGTTTTTCATATTTTCCAATGAATATGGACAAAAAAGCATCATAAGCACTATTTGGATCTTTACTTACATAAACCTCACTCCAATTTTGATTCTTTAAGTCCTCACTGAGAGCAGCAATGACTTCAGGTGTTCTATGTCGTATTGTTTTAAAGCTATTTGTCCTATTTCCTTTTGTTTTCTCAAATAGACTTTGAAAGATTGCAAAAACTGGAAGATGGTCAGTCATATCACTTATAAATAACCCACCTACTATTGTCCCTTCAATTTCATTTGTATATACAGTATATTGTCTATTAAAGTAGCAGTATCTTTAGTTATTCTACTAGGTTTTGTAATCACAGGAAATAAACCTTTACTATACAAAGTGTCAATAAAATCTATTATCCTCTTATTTCCATTTGGATTCAACAAATCAATATTGAAATCTCCACATATAATTTGTACCTTGTTCTCATTCCATTTATCAAGCATACCAAATAAATTAGGCCTACGGTATCAGAGATACAAGTTCTGTGATCTATACACACAACTGAAATCATATTTTTAGGATTTCAAATACGATTTCTATAGTTGACACATTCCAAATTTTTTATAGTCAGGGGACATACTTTAACAGATTGCATCTTATGCTGTGTCAACAGACAACGCAACCTCCTCTCTTTCTTATTAAATAACTATTTTACCGTAAAAAATTATCCCTTCATTCTACTTCATGTACTTTCTCCTTGATCCCGCCCGTCTCTGCCCCCCGCCCTCCCCTTCAATTTCTTCAACCTGAGCCACACTCATCCCTCATAAGTATTGAATTTTTCTAAATCCTTCTTACTATTTCCCTGTTTCCTGATACAGCCCCCTCCATCTTCACATGATGTAATCGCTGAACCCTTCCGCTTTGCATCACCGAATCAATTACTGTTACCATGTGTTCATTGCACGTGGCTTTTAACTTTTTCATATCTTCCCCCCATCTTATGTTTTTACTGTATTTTTGATAAAATAAATGCAGCCTCGAAGACGAGCTTCTTTCACAGACCGTTACTAACCTTCCGCCACAAGTCCATTAGACTATTGTATTGATTCTTTATGGTGTTTTTGTCCTTATTGGAGCTTGACAGATGTGGTCATTATTATCTCTCAATGTATGGAACAGATTCTTCTAAATTTCCCTTCCTTGTTTAAACCATCCCAGCCTGCAGATCGATGGCATTCGGTGAGTAAATAATGACATAATTTTCATTTGTGGTTGAACTCTCCCTTTAAGAGAAAGCAGTGAGTAAAGGCAGAGAGAGAAAGTGGATTTAAACCAAAAAGATGCTAGAAAACCAGAAAATGAGAGCATCTCGGGCCGCCGTCACAGCAGGTGCCTCTCTCTGGGCTGAAGTGTGTGTTGTGTTGTCATGAGTAAAGAACATATGGGGTTTTGGCATGTTATAGGCTCAGAGCCAGAGGAACTGCAGATCTTTGACTGCGCTAACAGTGTTCATCACTAATGAGAGAAGACCATGAAAAAGACCCTCTCAGATATCAAACAGCAGGTATGCGAGGATTAATTAAGCATAATGCTGTAGTTGAAATATTAAGCACACAAAACCGTTCACATGTTTGGGGTCAGTATGATTTTAAATAAACGACTATATCATCGCACAAAATGATAAAAAAAAACGGGATGATCAGCAAGTTTCCACACGACAAAATATTAATGCCATGGCACTGTTCTTCAGACATTGATTCATGAATAAGAAATGTTTCTTGGGCAGCAAATCAGCATATTAGAATCATTTCTGAAGGGTGCATGTGACAACTGAAGGACACTGAATTAAATCAAGAAGAACATCTAATGAATAGACCATTTCAAATGTTGTCCTAACATTTTGAATATTATAAGTACCATTATAGAGTTCAGTCAAGAGTTTTACTGTTTTTTAACCAATGACGAATTGTCAGGTTTATGTTTGGATCAGAAGATAAAGTAATAAATAGCCCAGCTGAATGCAGAAAGTGGAAGCTAGGTTCACGTTTATTTCTGTTTCTTACACTGATTTATGATAGGAAATAAAGGCAGCTTGAGCGCGAACTTTGCACAAAAGACATTAAGCATCTTACCAACTCCAAACTTTTGAACAGTGAGGTATATGGAAAAAAACAGCTTAGGTATTTTCATTGTTTAAAAAATAATTATGATGATAATGTTTTTTTTTTCATATTGTGTAGTAAAAATTTTAATGCTACATTCAAAATTGTATCCAATACAACTTAGTTTAACATAAAATCATGATGTACTCACACTCATGTTGTTCCAAACCTATGGAACACAAAAGGATACATTTTAAGGAATATTATTTAAACGGCTCTTTTCCGATCAACACTAATTATAGTAACAATAATAACTTAATAACAATAAATATAATAATATAGAGATAATGCCTGTCAAGCTCCAAAAAAGGGATATAAAACACCATAAAATTGTCCTGCGAGTTGTGCACTTCATTATATTATGCAAACTTTTAAATTGTTCACTGATAATGTTGTCATGGTATTTGACATGCAATAAAACCGTAATACGGACTGCTTTTAAGATGAGCATGAGCCATATTTTGCCAATCAAAGATTTTCAAGAGAATATGCATGAAAAACATCTCTATCATTCATCTCAAAGTATCAATCATCAGTGGATGATATGTGGAGTTGATGCAAAAATATGTCCTCTGTGTGTGTAACTTTACCACAGGCCACACAGCAAGAAGAGACAAGAGCGAAAGAGGCCGAATGCAAGCTCATGAATGGATGAAAGAGTATCTCTGCACTCTTCTGCCTCTTTTATGCTTAATCTGTATGACTTTAACTTGGAATTAAAGTGTTGGGAGCTTTAATAATGTGTAACGGACCCCTGTGTGTGAGGAGACGAGAGGTGGAGTGTGTGTGAATTGTCAGTGTTAGGTGAGCAGAAAATGAGAGATTATCACAGACGTTGTGGGCATTAGCAAACAAGATCAGTGAGGCTAGGGTGAGAGGCCAATGAGCTCAAACACACACACACACACACACACACACACGTTTCAGAGATCTTAAGCTGCCGAGACCCAAATCCAGCCTCAATGGTGCTTAGAGACATTCACTGACCATTTAATCACATCTGATCACCAATAGAGTTACAGTTAAATAAACTATTCTACAAACAACACTTACAAAGCAGATGAGAAACTCTAAAATCTTTGATTTGAATTCAGTTTAAATTTTTGATCATTTTTGGCAATTTTTCTGATTATCCTATACATTTCACAGCTAAAATTAAGAATACACCGTTTAAAACAAGTTATAAATGTAAAGCTGATTTGCAAATAGTTTTTAGACAGTTGTGTTCTGTCACTGTGACGAGAAACACCAAAAACATCTGCATTTAAAAAAAATGATACCCGAGAAGTTTAGAAAAAAATGTGTAAAGTATAAAAATCTATGAATATTTACACTTTTTTAAAGACCAATCTATACCTTAAATTGATAATAAGAACTTCACAGTCATCATAATAATATGACAAAGTGTATTTAGAATTATTGACTTAATAATTGACTATTAATAATAAAAAAAGTAATTTCAAATGTTTTAAGGGGTCATATGATGCGATTTCAAGTTGCCTTTCTCTTTGGAGTGTTACAAGATGATTGTGTATAGATAAGATCCCTGAAGTTACAAAGACTAAAGTCTCACCAACGAAAGAGATATTCTTACTAAAAGTTAAGACTCATCCATGCCTTCCTAAAACGCCTCATTCAAACACGCCCCACAAATCTACGTCACTATGTTGGACGATTTGCCTAACACCGCCCAAATGTTCACGCAAAAAAAAGGAAGGCATGGTTTCGGCACAGCGTTAGGTTGATAGCGCTGTCAAGTGGAGGAGACGTGGTGTGTGTTTGTAGACGAAAGCAAAGCCTTATTGCAGGAGCACCTTCCGGAGTAGAGTAGATGCATGTGTATGGAATCTTTAAGATACTTACAACAGCACGCAGGCAATGCTTTTTATGCGGACGACCCGTTCGTGAACCTAGGATGAGGACCTAGGAGGATACTTTGCTATGACAATCTGGGGATTTCTGAATCAGCTTCTGTTTTGTTATTAGTTTATGTATTTTCTATTGACTGTTCAAATGTAGAGTTTTGCGCATCTTGTGTGTTGTGGAGTGTGTGTGTGTGGTGGTTGTTGTGGGTGTGTGAGGAGGAGGAAGAGGACAGAGAGAACTACGGAGAGGGTCACATCACAGTAGAGTCAGCTGTCTTAACGCGGCTTGTGTACTGCATCATTACTATGTCTGTTCCCCTTTCGGGCTTGAACTGATGGTAAAAACTAATGACATTATTTACTGTCTACATTTATTTTGAAAGATGATATTTCGGATTAGGGTAGGGGTTCCGCCCCCCCTACACCCGTGTGTTGAACTGAGCTTCCGACGGCCTTGGGCGCTCAGTTCGGGTTCGGCAAATTCCAACCACCTTGCACCGGGGGTCAAGGCTGATGCCACGAGAATCAGGAAGCACAGGAAACGCTGCGCTTGTTCGCCGCGGGACTTTGACGAGAGAGCATCGGAGGAAGCGTTGGAGAGAGGCAGAGCGGTGGGGGGCATAGAGGCCTAACCATCCTACCATTGCAGTACGTATTTGAAAAGATATCATGTGGTGCTTGGCTGGGGAAACAGGAGATGTGGACGCCTGTAAACGATCAGTGCTGGTCCACCAAATACACCAAATATTGACCCTAGTGGAAGTTGTAAAGTCTCTACAAAAGCTCTTTCTGAAAATATTTAAGGCAACAACTATTATGCAACAAGTATGCAACACCACAGATGTAATCTTGATAGATAGATAGACAGACAGACAGACGGACGACAGGAACAGCAAGATAGAAAGAGAGACAGAAAGACAGATAGAAGATAGATAGATAGATAAAAGGTCTTTAAGATATTAAATATAATAATATAAAAATATATATATATCAAGTAATTAAAAAAAACAAATTTTAACTTTCTAAGTTGTATTATTTTAGACTTATAGTTATATTTATATTTAACTTATTACTTATTCAAATTCCAAGGAAAATAGTGAGTAACAGAGCGAGAGAGAAATCGCGAGAGAGGAGAGGGAGGAGAGGTGTGGGTGTGGTGTGTGTGTGTGTGTGCGTGTGCTAACTGGTGGGTGGGTGGTTTGCAGACATTGAGCGAAGTAGGGATGATTTTACACTCCACCTCTTGACAGAAACCAAATGACAGAGCAGATACACTAAAACAACACTCAATGACAAGACGAAGAACTGCACACCAACAGCGGCCTGCCCTCCTCGCTGTTACGGAACGGCCCCGAGCTTTTTATGACCGTTACTAACAAGCCCAATAACTTTCCCTAACAGAGAGAGGGGAGCTAAAGTGTGTCAGCAGGCGTCTGTTATAAAAGCTTCATCTCATTTGTGCTGCTGCAACATCATAAATTACAGCCCAACTAGAACAGAGAAAGAGAGAAAAGAAGAGAAAAGAAGAGAAGAGGAGAGGAGAGGGAATGATTTGCCAGAGGCAGAAAACAAGAGAGGGGGTGAACGAGGGAAAGTAGACCTGCTCTTTGATATCGTGCTGCTTTTATCCTCAAGAAATGCAAAGAACCACTGCTGCAAACCTGGAAGAAAAGAAGAATCACAAATGAGATTTTCTTTCATATTTCAGGTGCTACTCTAAAACAGCAATCAGATGAAATTAAGACTTCTGTCGAAATCTCCTAATGGTTCTCCTGAGAAAAGGGCCGCAAAAGTCTCAC
Source organism: Sinocyclocheilus anophthalmus (assembly GCA_018155175.1). Taxonomy (NCBI): domain Eukaryota; kingdom Metazoa; phylum Chordata; class Actinopteri; order Cypriniformes; family Cyprinidae; genus Sinocyclocheilus; species Sinocyclocheilus anophthalmus. The sequence continues at coordinate 749,084 of JADLZN010005202.1, read as the reverse complement.
ATATGTTTCAGAAGAGATCTTAACATCTCAAACTGTGCTCAGATTTGACAAGATACGAAAGTCTGCATCAAAAGTTAGAGACATTTTAAAACTCATCACAACAGTCACTATTTAAGGGAGCTAAGAATGATCTGAGATGCTACATTCAAATTATAAAAATCTGTACTCTTACCATATGTCAGTTATTATTTGTATTTCTCCTATATAGAACCAAGAAACAGGTTTTAACAGTTTTTTTAGAACTTTAATTAGAATTTTGTTGGAAGAAAATAATACTTAAATTCAGCAAGGATTCATTAAATTGATCAAAAGTGACAGTGAATACATTTATAATGTAACAAAATATTCATATTTCAAATAAATGCTGTTCTTTCAAACTTTCAATTCATTAAAGAATCCGCTGAAATATGTAAGGGATCACAGTTCCACAGAAACAAAAAAGCAGCAACAAACTGTTCTCAAACATGGATAATAAGACAAGCAATGTGTTATTGAGCAGTAATAAGCAATATTAGAATGATGGATCTTGAAGGAGCATGTGGCAGAGCTGACGGCCTGGAAGCAATGATCTGGAAAATTCAAGCGTGGCATCACCGGAAACAGAACTACATGGTGTTGAAGGATATATCTCAAACTAGAAAAGTGGGTATTTGAATTGCAAATAAATATTTCACACTAGTTACAGTTTCACTGTATGTTGGATACAAACTAAGTTACAGACTAAAAAATTGCCATAAGAGACTGCATCATATGAAACAATATAGCTGACTCCCCCAGTTTTTGAGAGGGTAAGAGTAAGGAAATGTCTGAGCTTGGTAAAGTAGGTTGACTTTAGACAGACGTTTAAAATGTATAATTATCGACAGCAATCAATTGTAAAGTCATCACACCAGTTCAATGGTTAGAGCACACACATTCACACACTTAGATCGGCTCACACACATGCGCGTAAAACAAATTCTTTTCAGCTGATCCACCACCGCACACACACACACAGCAGTGCTGGAAACACACAGATGGTCATGAGCGCAGACGGTGGTTAACCTCTCACACACACACACAAAACACACAACACACACACTCGACATGAAGGGGAGACAGAAAGAGAAAGACCTGCGCCACACTTATCACCTCTCAAAGACACTGATAAAAACACATAATGCGCAATGGGGGGGGGGGGATGTACGAAATTTTGAAAAAGAAAGAAAAAAAAACTATTCCTTAAGAGAAGTAGCCATTTTTGCTTTGTCATCGGCTCATAAACAAAAAAAAATCGTGATCGTAAAAAACAAATTACTTGAATACATTTATTTATTTAAATTTTTTAGATAATAATGTAATCAGTTAGATAATTAGGCTAAAACATTTTAATATAACAGTTACAATTTAGTAATTTATTAAAGTATAATTTACATTAATAGTTATATTTAGTAAAATATAAAGATCTAATATAAGAATATATTCCTAAATTCTTCAATAATAATAAAGATCTTATTTTAAAAAAGTTATCTATTTAAAAATGTACTTAATTGTTTTAACAAATTATTTAGTTGGTTAGGTGCTTAGTTAGTTAGTTAATCTACATAGTTAATTCCAAGAGTGTAAGCTGAAGCCTTTAAGACCATGAGAAACAAATTCATAAAAGTGTCCAAACTTGCGACAGTTTATATCTTACCAACTTTTTTTTTGCTTCAATTTATCATTTGTAACATGCTTGAAGACACCTGATTAAACCTTAAGCCTGATGAGTTTGCAATAGTTATGAAACACAACCCTGAACTTTCTAGAGAATTTACAGAGTGAAATGTCTAGAGTGAAAAAGTGAAATTCAACTCTTTTGAGTTTTACATTTCAATTCATTCATTGTCTGAACAAGAGCTCAGTGTCACTTCATTAAAGTCATATAAGCAAATATGCTCAATTATGTGGCACTAATGAATCTGATCCCCTCAAAAAAGAGCTCACACACACTTCTCTCTGTCGTTAATCATCCTCAAATGAGACTTCAGTACAGTGGCCACCAACTCAGGCCTCTTTGTGCGCCGTGACCTCTGGGTCAATGACGAGTGACTGAAAGCAGGCCCGTCACTGTCCACGGACAAAGCAAACAGTCCGCACACACTGCACACATGGGCCACTGTAGCCCACGGCAACCACAGGACGGACACATGGCACAAGACCCCTCACAGATGGGACCCTGTGTGTGTGAGGAGGGGGTTGCCATGGTAAAGGAGCACAAGCAAAGGTAACCAGTTAAAAGGCAACTGATGACCACAGATGTAACTAGATGGTGTAAAAGACAGAATTGGGGTGAAACCTGTCAAGAACATGCCTGGCTCATATTTCAACCAAAAATCAAAAGAACAAAAACAAGGTATTATATTTTGCTTAAAAATGATTATAGCTGTATATAATTTTATATTAGTGGAATTCATTTTTGCTCTTTTGTTATGCTGTTTTAGCAGTCTATTGTGAACATTAAATGTGTGTGGGGGAAAAAAGCATTTACAAACCAGTCAAAAGGGTTATACAATATAGAGGGTGCTATACACATTATTAAAACCACATCCACACCCCATTTTTTTTGACCACACAGACCTAAAGTTTATTGTTATATTCTTTCTTAATCATTTGCATGGACCAAACCCTGGTTCTAATTAAAATAAAAACTAGACTTTGGTTTATATATACCCCACCTAATATAGATCCACACACACACATTTAAAATTTAGGTATAGTATTTACTCTCACGCAAACACCCGTTAGATGTCCAGGTATTTTACTCTACTTCATGTGGATGTCTTACGCGTACTGCCAATTACATGGAACCAAAAGTTGTATAACTCTCGCTCTCCATTCGAGTTTCATTATGATCCCCTTCTTTCTAGGTAGAAATATCACACGGACCCTTGATGGATCTCCTTTACTTGCCTACACGTGGACCAATGATGTCTGGTTCAAGTTACACACGCTTTCCTTTAAAGTTCATTGTCAGAGTGTTGCCCGCAATCCTTTTCATTTAAACCTGCTTATGCCAGTTACGTGCTATGCTGAAGCACAACTGGGGGGTGTCGATGGCGTTGTAGGGGTGTCCTTAGGCACGGGTCACAACTACCGTAGCACATTGATCCAAGACCTCGCCCAATGAGATGCGGCGACGTATGCCGTTCATGGGGGAGAGGACATTTCAAGAGCTGCTTAGGACCTCCCCGTTTCCTCTCGCGTTGTCTGCTGTTTCGCACTAACCACGCACATGACCTCGACTGCCCGCAGCCATGTCGACGGTTCAACACCCTCACGCACACCCAGACGCCCGGCGGAAATACTCTGGGCTTGCTCTTGCACTGTAATTTTATAGTAGTGTGACGCCGTGCCACTCGGCTTCGAGTAGGCACCGTGGACTCTCCTGCGGGACGACGGATCGGAATGATTTGTGATTGCCGAGTGTGGTATGACCAGCCTCTAATTGGCTAGCGGGAGAACGCTAGGGCGAAGACGACCGCAACAGAGCACGTAACTTGGCAGGGAAAGATGCAGGCTGCTGACGCGTTTGTTTTCCGCCTAATCGCCCCCCACCCCCGTTTCTCCCTGTCCACGGCTCCCGAGGGGGGCGTCTCCCGTAATCTGTGATGTGTGGATTCTTGCCTATCGTCGGTGTGTGTGTGTGTGTGTGTGTGTGTGGGTGGTGAATTAATCATCTGTGGTTTAGGATTTTTTATCTACCTTGGATGCTCGGCACGTGTTGTTCGGCCTGTTCTGCAGGTCATCGATTCAAATTCATTCGAGCCCTGGACAGCTGTGCAGATGTGTGCCGACGTTGGTGTGTGTCTTGGGGTAAAGTGACGTACTTGGGAGTATGCTGTCCGGTGATGAGTGAGCTTGGTTACCTAGAACCCGATGATGGTAGGAGTGCTGGAGGCGAGGGAGTGTGTACTGTTCCTCATCTAACAATGGCGTTCTGTGGTGTGAGTGTGCGGGCCCTCTAACGAGACCTGGAACCTTGTTGCACACATTACTCCTTTGAAATCTGGTTTTGTAGGGTCCTTGAGATCGCTAGCACCACAAGACTATACTGTTCAAACTGAAAATGTACCAGTCACACTGGGTCCAGGAAGTAGAGCGAAACAGCCACTCAGCACCCCTCAGCCAAAAACGCACAACCTGCAAGAAAGAAAGTACCATATATAGAAACATCTATATAGCAGATAACACTTGTAGACTGGACCACATGGCGACGCAGACGCCATTGACATCTTAGGGAGCGTGGTTGTACAGTCACTTTTGTGTGGCCAGGGTCTAGAACTTATATGGCTGTATGTTGAGCAGGTTGAGGAGGACAGCTACAGTTACACAAGATGTGTACAGCTAGTTACACTCACTCCTTTACAGTGTAGCAAGTGTAATTCTCAGTAGTGTCCATGAAAAGTATCATACATAATTACTAAAAAGCTGTGTCGGGGGTATGTACTCACTTCGTGTGGCTACTGGTGCTATATATATTATATCTTATAGATATATACTATTATTATATATATTGACGATATAAAGCCAGCGCACCACATCGATCAAAAGTTTGTTTTTTTTTATGGATTTGAAAGATTTATTGATTCAATACAGTAGATTGATGTGGAAAAGTCTATTAAAAGGTAAACCAATGTTGTGTATTGGAATATATTTAAATGTAATTTTTCCGTGAGGCAAAGCGAAATAAGGACACCTGTTCACCTGGAACATGAGCAATGGCTGGAACATGTACTACCTAAGTATGCTCACCAAGATGTAGGATTGAGGTTTGTTTCTTAAGTTGGAACGTATTTCTAGGATAGAGTAAAAGAAATTCCAGCACAATTGCACCACTGGATGCATCTGCAGGAATGGGTGCCGTCAGAATGAGAGTCCAAGACAGCTGATAAAAACATCACAATAAAAAACAAGTAATCCACACCACTCCAGTCCATCAGTTAACGTTTTGTGAAGTGAAAAGCTGTGTTTTTGTAATAAACAAATCCATCATTAAGCTGTTTTAACTTTAAACCATTGCTTCTAGCTAAAATATGAGTCCACTATCCATAATATTGCTGTATTATCTCCAGTACGAAAAAGGAAAGGATCGCTCTTCTGAATAAGGAGAGAAATCTGCACAGATCAAGCACTAGTTTACAAGAGAAAACAGTCCAAAACCGCTCTAAACAAATATGTCGGTGGATTTTGATATGAGAGGACAACAGGAGATGGAATTTTCCAATGGAGGGAGGATAAAACACGCCTATGTAGAGTTATAGGGAACAGGGAGCTAAGATTTTGGTACCGACGAGCAATGAGTTTGTCAAGAGAAAAAAAAAAGAATGGGACTACCTGTGAAGAAATTGTTTCTTACAAAAATGTAGATTTTCAGTTCAAAAGACGTTACTTGATGATGGACTGGAGTCGCGTGGATTATTGTGATGTTTTCATCAGCTGTTTGGACTGATTTCTCCACATCTTCCCATTAAGAAACAAACTCATCTACATCTCGGGTGAGTAAACTGTTAGAACATTTTTAGGTGAACCATCCATTTAAACAAACAAAAAGTTTAATCAAATCTGCGATCATCAGCTGAAAGGATTAAAGTACCAGAGGTGATGTGATAGAGAGGTCACAGGGAGAGGACTGAAGTCATTCATATTCGCATACTTGAGGAAAGTGAGGAACAGGAGCGGGAGAGTGTAGTTGGACCGGCATTGTGATGCGCTCTGTCTCAGCTCCGCCCCCTGCAGATCTCTTTGATGCTGTTACTGCATCTCTTCAGAGGTCACCGCACTGTGAACCACAAAAAGGGCTCGCTTGGGGGCCCCGCAGGAGCCGGAGGCCAAACTTTTGTTCCTAAAGAAAATAAACGTGTTGTCAGGACGAGAACAGGGAAGGACTTGCAGAGATTAAAACAAATAGAACAGGAAAAGAGTGGGCCCAGGTATTAACATGGGGTCAGACCAGCATGTAAATGAGATGGGAAAATACACATCACATAACTGAAGTGTGGATGCATTTATAGGCAGAAGAGTTGTGTGTAAATACACTGGCCCCAGCACTGAACACTTAAAATATGTGAATGCCACTGCATTATATGACAAAATCTCACAGCAAGTGGTACCGACATTAAGAAAAAAACATTCTGCAATAGCAAGTTTGTTTAAAAAGAGTATATAAAACAAATATACTTTCCATAATTATGCATAACTACACATCTGTGAATCTACATATACATCCATTAAAATCACTGAAACACCAGTGATTGGTTAACACTGAAAAAATAATAATGCTTTTTTTTGGGGGGGGGGGGGTGGGGGGGGGGGGGGGGCTGTAAGGTCTAAACTATAAGGAGGGAAGAATAATGCGTAAAATTAACTGCTTAATCTCTGTGTAACTATATTTAACAAATTGCATCTAATCATACATTAAGAAAGAAGAAGAAAAAGACCACAAGGTGTCTGTAACTCTCACAGTTATGAATGAGAGAAGAGACTTCTAGATGATTATTTAGAATTTAGAAAATTAAAAACAACAATAATAATAATTAATGCGATTTTTAGGTTATTTTGAGCCATGCTGTTGATGAAATATAGAGAGAAAGTAAATTCCATCAATGGATGTCACTTTGGAAAGCTAATTATAATAAGCCAAGCAAAGTCATCTAATAATTCTGTAATGAATTATAGCCTATACATTTTTCTTATTTAACTTTCTTTAAGATACATTGATGTCGAAGAAGAAAAGTATCCAAAGAAAAACAGAAATGTAACTCGCGTTTAGACACAACGCATCATGCTCTGCCCTCTAGTGGTGGTTTGTTGTACTGCGTCAACCTGCGTATGGCGCCACAGAGAAACGACAAACTAAAAATACACGTATCTTTGAACCAAATTTATCGACAAAGCGCCGTTTTTATATGTTTTGCATGCATATGTCATTAAGACAAATCATCCGAACAGGGTGGAAATAATGGTTAGCCTTTGCTCATTGATTGATTGGAAGTTAGTTTGCATACTGTACATGAGTTTACAGCATTTCAAGCATTAAGTTCACTTGAAATATAATTATATTAGACAGATGTATTGTTCAACTGACAAAGCAAGAAACGCCATTGTGGTTTTCCCTCCAATATGATGTCACTTCCTGGAGGATGATGTCATTGAGGAATTGGCATTTGTCAGATCTCAGATGTCTTTACCTGCTTGTGTAAATTGTAATAACATCTTTAGTGATATAGAATGGGAGGATTTCTGGCTTCTTTGACACTTATGTGTAAAGAAAGTTGTTGAAGTCTATTAAAATTATTCATAATTACCCAGTAAATTAAAAACTTGCTAAATGCGATAATAGTATTTCCCCGAGTGCTCTTTTGTCATCAGTTTGAAGAAACAATTATCTGTTTGTTTGAGACTGTGTTTATTGCCAAGTATTTTGGGTTGAAATTACAAATTGTATAAAAAAAAAAATACAAACTTCCATATAAGCCAAAAAAATAAATAAAAACAGCAATTAAAACAATTGGTGACTCTGAAATTAGACCGTTCTTATTTTAAGCTTATAATTAATTACTACTTGCCAAATATTACATACAAAACTGTAAATGTTCCAAGAAAATTCCTTCCTTTTTTATTTTCAAGAAAGATATTGATGTATATTTGAATTCTTAATGGAAATCTAAAAATTCAATTGCATGTAGAGATGGGCATAAATACATGAAAATATATTTAAAATAGAAATACAAAATACTGTGTGGAAAAAATGTATTTAAATACAAATACAAAATACTGTGTGGAAAAATGTATTTAAATACAAATATAAAATACAGTGTGGAAAAATGTATTTAAATACAAATATAAAATACTGTGTGGAAAAATGTATTTAAATAAAAATACAAAATACTGTGTGGAAAAAAATGTATTTAAATACAAATACAAAACACTGTGTGGAAAAATGTATTTAAATAAAAATACAAAATACTGTGTGGAAAAAAATGTATTTAAATACAAATACAAAACACTGTGTGGAAAAATGTATTTAAATAAAAATACAAAATACTGTGTGGAAAAAAATGTATTTAAATACAAATACAAAACACTGTGTGGAAAAATGTATTTAAATAAAAATACAAAATACTGTGTGGAAAAAAATGTATTTAAATACAAATACAAAATACTGTGTGGAAAAATGTATTTAAATAAAAATACAAAATACTGTGTGGGAAAAATTTATTTAAATACAAATACAAAATACTGTGTGGAAAAATGTATTAAATACTAATACAAAATACTGTGTGGAAAAAAATGTATTTAAATACAAATACAAAACACTGTGTGGAAAAATGTATTTAAATAAAAATACAAAATACTGTGTGGAAAAAAATGTATTTAAATACAAATACAAAACACTGTGTGGAAAAATGTATTTAAATAAAAATACAAAATACTGTGTGGAAAAAAATGTATTTAAATACAAATACAAAACACTGTGTGGAAAAATGTATTTAAATAAAAATACAAAATACTGTGTGGAAAAAAATGTATTTAAATACAAATACAAAACACTGTGTGGAAAAATGTATTTAAATAAAAATACAAAATACTGTGTGGAAAAAAATGTATTTAAATACAAATACAAAATAGTGTGTGAAAAAATGTATTTAAATACAAATACAAAATACTGTGTGGAAAAATGTATTTAAATACAAATATAAAATACAGTGTGGAAAAATGTATTTAAATAAAAATACAAAATACTGTGTGGAAAAAAATGTATTTAAATACAAATACAAAACACTGTGTGGAAAAATGTATTTAAATAAAAATACAAAATACTGTGTGGAAAAAAATGTATTTAAATACAAATACAAAATACTGTGTGGAAAATGTATTTAAATACAAATACAAAATACTGTGTGGAAAAAATGTATTTAAATACAAATACAAAACACTGTGTGGAAAAATGTATTTAAATACAAAATACAGTGTGGAAAAATGTATTTAAATAAAAATACAAAATACTGTGTGGAAAAATGTATTTAAAATACAAATACAAAATACTGTGTGGAAAAATGTATTTAAATAAAAATACAAAATACTGTGTGGAAAAATTTATTTAAATACAAATACAAAATACTGTGTGGAAAATGTATTTAAATACAAATACAAAACACTGTGTGGAAAAATGTATTTAAATAAAAATACAAAATACTGTGTGGAAAAAATTTATTTAAATACAAATACAAAATACTGTGTGGAAAAAATGTATTTAAATACAAATACAAAATACTGTGTGGGAAAATGTTCTTAATAAAAATACAAATACGTGTGGAAAAATGATTAAATAAAAATCCAAATACTGTGTGGAAAAATGTATTTAAAATACAAATACACAATACTGTGTGGAAAAATGTATTTAAATACAAATACAAAATACTGTTTGGAAAAATGTATTTAAATACAAATATAAAATACTGTGTGGAAAAATGTATTTAAATAAAAATACAAAATACTGTGTGGAAAAAAATGTATTTAAATACAAATACAAAACACTGTGTGGAAAAATGTATTTAAATAAAAATACAAAATACTGTGTGGAAAAAAATGTATTTAAATACAAATACAAAACACTGTGTGGAAAAATGTATTTAAATAAAAATACAAAATACTGTGTGGAAAAAAATGTATTTAAATACAAATACAAAACACTGTGTGGAAAAATGTATTTAAATAAAAATACAAAATACTGTGTGGAAAAAAATGTATTTAAATACAAATACAAAACACTGTGTGGAAAAATGTATTTAAATAAAAATACAAAATACTGTGTGGAAAAAAATGTATTTAAATACAAATACAAAACACTGTGTGGAAAAATGTATTTAAATAAAAATACAAAATACTGTGTGGAAAAAAATGTATTTAAATACAAATACAAAACACTGTGTGGAAAAATGTATTTAAATAAAAATACAAAATACTGTGTGGAAAAATTAATTTAAATACAAATACAAAATACTGTGTGGAAAAATGTATTTAAAATACAAATACAAAATACTGTGTGGAAAAAATGTATTTAAATACAAATACAAAATACTGTGTGGAAAAAAATGTATTTAAATACAAATACAAAATACTGTGTGGAAAAATGTATTTAAAATACAAAATACTGTGTGGAAAAAAATGTATTTAAATACAAATACAAAACACTGTGTGGAAAAATGTATTTAAATAAAAATACAAAATACTGTGTGGAAAAAAATGTATTTAAATACAAATACAAAACACTGTGTGGAAAAATGTATTTAAATAAAAATACAAAATACTGTGTGGAAAAAAATGTATTTAAATACAAATACAAAACACTGTGTGGAAAAATGTATTTAAATAAAAATACAAAATACTGTGTGGAAAAAAATGTATTTAAATACAAATACAAAACACTGTGTGGAAAAATGTATTTAAATACAAAATACTGTGTGGAAAAATGTATTTAAATAAAAATACAAAATACTGTGTGGAAAAAATTTATTTAAATACAAATACAAAATACTGTGTGGAAAAAAATGTATTTAAATACAAATACAAAATACTGTGTGGAAAAATGTATTAAATACAAATACAAAAATACATGAAAATGTATTTAAAAATCAAATACAAAATACTGTGTGGAAAAATGTTATTAGATACAAATACAAAATACTGTGTGGAAAAAAATGTATTTAAATACAAATACAAAACACTGTGTGGAAAAATGTATTTAAATACAAATACAAAACACTGTGTGGAAAAATGTATTTAAATACAAATACAAAATACTGTGTGGAAAAATGTATTTAAATAAAAATACAAAATACTGTGTGGAAAAATTTATTTAAATAAAAATACAAAATACTGTGTGGAAAAGTTTATTTAAATACAAATACAAAATACAGTGTGGAAAAATGTATTTAAATAAAAATACAAAATACTGTGTGGAAAAGTTTATTTAAATACAAATACAAAATACAGTGTGGAAAAATGTATTTAAATAAAAATACAAAATACTGTGTGGAAAAGTTTATTTAAATACAAATACAAAATACAGTGTGGAAAAATGTATTTAAATAAAAATACAAAATACTGTGTGGAAAAGTTTATTTAAATACAAATACAAAATACAGTGTGGAAAAATGTATTTAAATAAAAATACAAAATACTGTGTGGAAAAGTGTATTTAAATAAAAATACAAAATACTGTGTGGAAAAAAATGTATTTAAATACAAATACAAAACACTGTGTGGAAAAATGTATTTAAATAAAAATACAAAATACTGTGTGGAAAAAATGTATTTAAATATAAATACAAAATACTGTGTGGAAAAAAATGTATTTAAATACAAATACAAAATACTGTGTGGAAAAAAATGTATTTAAATACAAATACAAAACACTGTGTGGAAAAATGTATTTAAATACAAATACAAAATACTGTATGGAAAAATGTATTTAAATAAAAATACAAAATACTGTGTGGAAAAATTTATTTAAAATACAAATACAAAATACTGTCTGGAAAAATGTATTTAAATACAAATACAAAACACTGTGTGGAAAAATGTATTTAAATACAAATACAAAATACTGTGTGGAAAAATAAATTTAAATACAAAATACTGTATGGAAAAATGTATTTAAATACAAATACAAAATACTGTATGGAAAAATGTATTTAAATAAAAATACAAAATACTGTGTGGAAAAAAATGTATTTAAATACAAATACAAAACACTGTGTGGAAAAATGTATTTAAATACAAATACAAAATACTGTGTGGAAAAAATGTATTTAAATACAAATACAAAATACTGTATGGAAAAATGTATTTAAATAAAAATACAAAATACTGTGTGGAAAAATGTATTTAAATACAAATATAAAATACAGTGTGGAAAAATGTATTTAAATAAAAATACAAAATACTGTGTGGAAAAAAATGTATTTAAATACAAATACAAAACACTGTGTGGAAAAATGTATTTAAATACAAATATAAAATACTGTGTGGAAAAATGTATTTAAATACAAATACAAAATACTGTATGGAAAAATGTATTTAAATAAAAATACAAAATACTGTGTGGAAAAAAATGTATTTAAATACAAATACAAAACACTGTGTGGAAAAATGTATTTAAATAAAAATACAAAATACTGTGTGGAAAAAAATGTATTTAAATACAAATACAAAACACTGTGTGGAAAAATGTATTTAAATAAAAATACAAAATACTGTGTGGAAAAAAATGTATTTAAATACAAATACAAAATACTGTGTGGAAAAAATTTATTTAAATACAAATACAAAATACAGTGTGGAAAAATGTATTTAAATAAAAATACAAAATACTGTGTGGAAAAAAATGTATTTAAATACAAATACAAAACACTGTGTGGAAAAATGTATTTAAATAAAAATACAAAATACTGTGTGGAAAAATTTATTTAAATACAAATACAAAATACAGTGTGGAAAAATGTATTTAAATACAAATACAAAATACTGTTTGGAAAAATGTATTTAAATACAAATACAAAATACTGTGTGGAAAAAAATGTATTTAAATACAAATACAAAATACTGTATGGAAAAATGTATTTAAATACAAATACAAAATACTGTTTGGAAAAATGTATTTAAATACAAATACAAAACACTGTGTGGAAAAATGTATTTAAATAAAAATACAAAATACTGTGTGGAAAAAAATGTATTTAAATACAAATACAAAACACTGTGTGGAAAAATGTATTTAAATAAAAATACAAAATACTGTGTGGAAAAAAATGTATTTAAATACAAATACAAAACACTGTGTGGAAAAATGTATTTAAATAAAAATACAAAATACTGTGTGGAAAAAAATGTATTTAAATACAAATACAAAACACTGTGTGGAAAAATGTATTTAAATAAAAATACAAAATACTGTGTGGAAAAATTTATTTAAAATACAAATACAAAATACTGTCTGGAAAAATGTATTTAAATACAAATACAAAACACTGTGTGGAAAAATGTATTTAAATAAAAATACAAAATACTGTGTGGAAAAAAATGTATTTAAATACAAATACAAAATACTGTGTGGAAAAATTTATTTAAATAAAAATACAAATACTGTGTGGGAAATCCTTAATCCAGACGACAAAACACTAGAACCCCCCTACAAAATGCTGTTTGGGAAAAAATGTATTAATACAAATACAATACGTTGTGGAAAAAAATGTATTAAATACAAATACAAAATCCTGTGTGGAAAAAATGTATTTTAAATACAAATACAAAATACTGTGTGGAAAAATTAATTTAAATACAAATACAAAATACTGTGTGGAAAAAAATGTATTTAAATACAAATACAAAATACTGTGTGGAAAAAATGTATTTAAATACAAATACAAAATACTGTGTGGAAAAATGTATTTAAATACAAATACATAATACAGTGTGGAAAAATGTATTTAAATACAAATACAAAATAGTGTGTGAAAAAATGTATTTAAAATACAAATACAAAATACTGTCTGGAAAAATGTATTTAAATACAAATACAAAATAATGTGTGGAAAATGTATTTAAATACAAATACAAAATACAGTGTGGAAAAATGTATTTAAATACAAATACAAAATAGTGTGTGAAAAAATGTATTTAAAATACAAATACAAAATACTGTGTGGAAAAAATTTATTTAAATACAAATACAAAATACTGTGTGGAAAAATGTATTTAAAATACAAATACAAAATACTGTCTGGAAAAATGTATTTAAATACAAATACAAAATACTGTGTGGAAAAGTTTATTTAAATACAAATACAAAATACAGTGTGGAAAAATTTATTTAAATACAAATACAAAATACTGTGTGGAAAAATTTACTTAAATGCAAATTACAATCCTGTGTGGAACAACTGGTATTTTGTATTTAAATACATTTTTCCACACTGTATTTTGTATTTAAATACATTTTTCCACACTGTATTTTGTATTTGTATTTAAATACATTTTCCACACAGTATTTTGTATTTGTATTTAAATAAATTTTTCCACACAGTATTTTGTATTTGTATTTTAAATACATTTTTCCACACAGTATTTTGTATTTGTATTTAAATAAATTTTTCCACACAGTATTTTGTATTTGTATTTAAATACATTTTTCCACACTGTATTTTGTATTTGTATTTAAATACATTTTTCCACACAGTATTTTGTATTTGTAGTTAAATACATTTTTCCAGACAGTATTTTTATTGTAAATACATTTTCATGTATTTATATTTTTGAATTTAAATACATTTTCCACACTTGTATTTGGGATGTATTTAATACATTTTTTCACACACTGTATTTTGTATTTGTATTTAAATACATTTTTCCACACTGTATTTTGTATTTGTATTTAAATAAATTTTTTCCACACAGTATTTTGTATTTGTATTTAAATACATTTTTTTCCACACAGTATTTTGTATTTTTATTTAAATACATTTTTCCACACAGTGTTTTGTATTTGTATTTAAATACATTTTTCCACACAGTATTTTGTATTTTTATTTAAATACATTTTTCCACACTGTATTTTGTATTTGTATTTAAATAATTTTTTCCACACAATATTTTGCATTTTTATTTTAAATACATTTTCACACGGGTATGGGTATTTAAATACAAATTTTCCGCACAGTATTTTGTATTTGTATTTAAATACATTTTTCCACACTGTATTTTGTATTTGTATTTAAATACATTTTTTCCACACAGTATTTTGTATTTTTATTTAAATACATTTTTCCACACTGTATTTTGTATTTGTATTTAAATAAATTTTTCCACACAGTATTTTGTATTTAAATACATTTTTCCACAAATTATTTTGTATTTGTATTTAAATACATTTTTCCACACAGTATTTTGTATTTGTATTTAAATAAATTTTTCCACACAGTATTTTGTATTTGTATTTAAATACATTTTTTCCACACAGTATTTTGTATTTTTATTTAAATACATTTTTCCACACTGTATTTTGTATTTAAATACATTTTTCCACACTGTATTTTGTATTTGTATTTAAATAAATTTTTCCACACAGTATTTTGTATTTAAATACATTTTTCCACACAGTATTTTGTATGTGTATTTAAATACATTTTTCCACACTGTATTATGTATTTGTATTTAAATACATTTTTCCAAACAGTATTTTGTATTTGTATTTAAATAAATTTTTCCACACAGTATTTTGTATTTTTATTTAAATACATTTTTCCACACTGTATTTTGTATTTGTATTTAAATACATTTTTCCACACTGTATTTTGTATTTAAATACATTTTTCCACACAATATTTTGTATTTGTATTTAAATAATTTTTTCCACACAATATTTTGCATTGTAGTTAAAGTAATTTTTCCACACTGTATTTTGTTTTTTTTTTTTTTTTTTTTTTTTTTTTTTTTTTTTATTAAAACAGTTTTAAACTGTCATTTGGTTATTGTATTTAATAAATTTTTCCACACAGTATTTTGTATTTGTATTTAAATTAATTTTTCCACACAGTATTTTGTATTTTGTATTTGTATTTTAAAACATGTTCCAACCAGATTTTGTATTTGTATTTAAAAAATTTTCCAACGTATTTGGTAGTTGTATTAAATACATTTTTCCAAATGTAATTTGGTATTTGTATTAAATTAATTTTTCCACACAGTATTTTGTATTTGTATTTTAAATAAATTTTTCCACACAGTATTTTGTATTTTTATTTAAATACATTTTTCCACACAGTGTTTTGTATTTGTATTTAAATACATTTTTTTCCACACAGTATTTTGTATTTGTATTTAAATACATTTTTCCACACATTATTTTGTATTTGTATTTAAATACATTTTTTTCCACACAGTATTTTGTATTTTTATTTAAATACATTTTTCCACACAGTGTTTTGTATTTGTATTTAAATACATTTTTTTCCACACAGTATTTTGTATTTTTATTTAAATACATTTTTCCACACAGTGTTTTGTATTTGTATTTAAATACATTTTTTTCCACACAGTATTTTGTATTTTTATTTAAATACATTTTTCCACACTGTATTTTGTATTTGTATTTAAATACATTTTCCACACAGTATTTTGTATTTATATTTAAATACATTTGGAAAAATGTATTTAAATACACATACAAAATACTGTGTGGAAAAATGTATTTAAAATACAAATACAAAATACTGTGTGGAAAATGTATTTAAATACAAATACAAAATACCCAGTAACTTTTTTTTATTTTGAAAATCAGGGGTCAGGTATCCATAGCTCTGAAAATCTATTCTGGGGATCCTCTTTTCTGGAAAAAACAACCAAAAAAAAACCCCACAAACAAAAAACTCAAAAACCAACAAACACAGTTTCCATGTGTACAAAATGCTTAGAAACTTTTGTTTCATTTTCCATACTCTTCCCTTCCCCTCTCTGGAAGAAATTTACAAAAAATACAAAAAAAAAAAAAAAAACTTGTATGCATGTTAAGGTTATTGTGTTGTATATAAAGTTTATTCAGATGAGAAAGTTTATCTAAAATTTACTTTTTAAAATTAGAATTAATTTAGATAGCATTTAAAACAGTATGTGACAAAGGATTTTTTTTTTTTTTTTTTCGAGCATTAAAAACCAAAACATGTAGAGTTTTGTGGTGAACCAATGCTCAGTGTCTTCACAAAAAAATTGTTGAGGACAGAAAGGGATTAACTTAATTATTTTGTCTCTACTAAACTTGGCACTAGTGGGTGAACACCAATCCCCTGATTTTGTAAATGGTGACATCTGCATTAGGCACCAAGTTTGCACTTGTCTAAAATTTTAAATGCTTACATTTACAAAATGAGGCTGCAATATCAGAAATAATGAATAAAGTAATGGTTCATGTTAAATACAAACATTCATTTAAAAAAATGTTTAATTAATTAAAAAAACATATAGGAAAGCATTATTTAATTTAGTGTTTTACATATGTTATCATATTCATACGGTTTGTTCTAATGTCACAAATCATAATCTCAAGTTTACTGCATTTTACACGATTCTTTGAATTCTTTTGTGTGGGTTTAAGAAGTGTACTCAAAAACATTTTCACATGCGTCCTCCAAAATTACCCAAAACCTAATCAGTTTATATGTGAAAAAAATCAATTTATTCACAAATTTCTCACGAAACGACTGTTTGACAAACTACTCTGCGAACTACTTCCTCCCACTGCTGCTTTCTGATGGTTTGGCGAACAATTACTCCGAGACGCCCCCTGTCCTTTCACACAGTGTTGCCAACTTAGCAATTTTGTGGCTAAATTTAGCAACTTTTCAGACTACCCTAGCAACTTTTTCTTCCAAAAGCACATAGCAACAATTGTTTATTTGACTACTTTTAGCAACTTGTGATAAGTGACTCAAACAATAAAAAGGCAACATTTTCCATCTATTTCACAAAAAGAGGAAACCAAAGTTGCCTAGCACTACCCACTTCACATGAATTAAGTTATTTCTATTTGCAATTGTTCAATTTGATAATAACAATAATAATTGTTAATTTATGATACACCTTGTTAGCAGCATCTGCGATTGTTGATCAGTTAGTACATGTAAGAAAAATATCTAGAAAAATGGAAAAAGTACTAGTAATTTTCCAGGACATTATCTGTTATCTGTATCAATTATCCGTTGTAATCTCTGAAACCGAAAACAAAACAAAATATAATGCGTAATTAATAATGCAAGTTAAAAAAAAACGCGGGTTGAATTAACATAGTAGAATTGTGCCCTATTTTACAAGATCTTTTATTAGAGGTAGATATAATATAATACACTGCCTTAAAAAACTAGGAATTGTTCAGAAATGTGTAGTGTTAGTTTAATAGAAATACAAACTTAAATTGTAATCGTTCAAAATTGTGTGTGTTCAATAATTCAATGTAGTGTTTAAAAAATAGTTATTTCTATTTTAATATTATAGTATGAATTTATATTATTTTACGAACAAAACTAAATTAACATATAAAAAAATATATATATTTTTTCATGTAGTGACACAATTTTGCGTCGTGATTACATAATGACGTCATCGCGCAATGACATCACAACATCATTTAGCAACTTTTAACAATAGCAACAAATCGACCTTCCTTTAGCAACTTCCCCTGGAAATTAGTTGGCAACACTGGTTTCACAGAATTATAAACCGGCGAGCGCATTAAGTATAAAAGCCTCGTCCGTGGTGATTCCACCGCTTGCTGCGCCCCGTGTGAAAGGGCCTTTAAAGTCAAAAGTGTAGGCCTACTTGTCAACGTTCCACTCTGCAAAAAGCACATCACTTTCTATTGCTCATTCATTCATGCTTCTTTTTCCACTCCAACGTTCCAATAATTCCTGCCCACTAAAAGCTGCACGGATATATTTGCTTACCCCGATAACTATCAAAACTGATTGGCTAACACTATTCGGTGCTTCATGTTTTCTTCTTTCATGTTAACTGAAGGCAAATCTGAATGATGCACTATTTTAACTTTAATCGACAAGTACAGTTGACCATGACATTCCCTCACCTTAGGGAAGTCGTGGCCTAATGGTTAGAGAGTCAGACACGTAACCCAAAGGTTGCGGGTTTGAGTCTTGTACCGGCAGGGATTGTAGGTGGGGGGAGTGAATGTACAGAGCTCTCTCCCACCTTCAATACCATGACGGAGGTGCCCTTGAGCAAGGCACCAAAACCCCAACTGCTCCTGGGAGCCACAGCAAAAAAAAAGGGCTGCCCACTGACTCCGGGGTGTGTTCACTGCTCGGTGTGTGCACTTTAGATGGGATAAATGCAGAGCACTAATTCCGAGAATGGGCCACCATACTTGGCCACATGTCACATAACTTTACTTTACTTATCTTAATTCCCGAAGTCGATCCGCTCATCAATGTGGGGGAGGGGGGGGACACTGAACTAGTTGATTAACGAAATCAGCACCATGATAAAGAGGTTGAATGGCACAAAGTATTTTAGTATTTTGAAAATACAAAAATTTTTTTTTTTGTTTTTAAAAATAATCTTAAACTGTATTTCATCCATATAACTCTCGGAACATTTTAGCATGGTGATGGATATGACAATGTTAATGTATTGGGTTTGGCGGGAACAGATATATACGCTGCTGCTGAGGTTGTGCTGCTGCTGGTTATTGCTGTAGTTGTAGATTTTGACTGCTGCTGCAAGCAAGTACAGGAACTTGCTACTGCCAATGCATATGGCGATACGGTGCCATGAGCATTTAAGACATACTGTTGCTGCACAAATAGCATATAAAATAACCACGTAGCAGATCTATACAGGTGGAGCTGGGAAAGGTGGAGGGTTTCAGAGAACTCTGAAAGCACGCTGCAGGAATCTCAAGTGAATGATAGCCAGCCATATAAATGCAAGACAGAAAGCTCATTGGCTGCATATGCAACATAAACCAATCAGCTTGTGACAAGTCGTTTAACTCTCTGAATATCATCAGTTACGTTAACACCCCGTCAGCATGCGCCATCTAGAGTTTCATGACTGAACTAGATATTTATTACAAATACATGCGATTTTTTGACAAAGGCTTTTAAATACATGTATCTGAAATACTGCCCATCCCTGCCCATCCCATCCCCTATATATATATATATTATCATAATAGGCTATGCTTTATTTTATTGTAAACCTCTGTATTTAGTTTGTTTTGTCTTTGTGTTTGTGTTTGTAAATGTTGTTTTATCTTGCATAAAAAAAAGGAAGTGGCTTTTGTGTTTTAAAAGAGATTTTTTACAAAGGACTAACAGAATGTGAAGTTATGCTGAAGACACAGGAAAAACCTATAAATCGATTAACAACTAATATTCAAGAGACATTGTGTTTTATTTGTAATGTTTCGAAAGAAAAATGAAAAAACACCTGGTACAACATGGGATCACAAAATCTAACATTAAATCTAAAAGGATTTTCATTTTTTTAAATTCATATTTTATATTTCATAGTGTCATATTTTAACTATATATTAGGCCATGTATACATATAGAACCTTTAAAGGGGTCATATGATGCGATTTAAATTTTTCCTTTCTCTTTGGAGTGTTACAAGCTCTTGGTGCATAAAGAAGATCTGTAAAAGAGATATTCTTTATAAAAGTTAAGAGTAAAACGGCTCATTCTAACGCCTCTACATGTCTACGTCACGATGTGGGAAGATTTGCATAACACCGCCCAAATGTTCACGGAAATAAAGGTGGCGTAACTTTTATTCTCGCTGTATATTGTTGTTGCCGCCGCTGCCATGTACTGAAGGCGCTGTGTGTTTCGTTGTGAAAACAAAACTACTTTGTTTGGCCTTCCAAAAGAGGCCACGACTAGAAATAAGTGGTTAAGTTGTATTTACAGCACTGCTACAGAATAGTTCAACCCAGATATTCAGATGTGTGCCGCACATTTTATGGAGGACTGTTTCCTGATCCTGGTAGAGTAGACTACAGTGCCGGCTGTTCTGACTCACAGACTGTAAGTATATTTAAAGGATTTGCCACTGAGGATTCAAACGTGAGTTTTAAGCAGTGTAGAGTAGCACTTGTTGTTTGTCATTTCTCCGATCACAAATGCAGACATGGTTTTAATGATTACGCGGCGCGATGCAACGCAATGCGTAAAAAGACAGTATAAGTCATTATAATCCGTAATTATGTCCCCACTGGATGCAACAAATGCCTCATTTATAATGGCTTTTAATGTTTTTGTCTCGTCGCTCCGGCCGGACAGGGCATCACAGTATGGTGAGGGGCGTAACATTTCCGTCACACACTTGAGGTATTCGGCCAATCACAACGCACTGGATAGCTGGCCAATCAGAGCACACCTCGCTTTTCAGACCGATGAGCTTTGTAAAAATCGACACGTTTCAGAAAGGCAGGGCATAGAGGAGAAACAATAATGTACAGTATGTGGAAAATAATGTGTTTTTTTAATCTTAAAAAGCATAACATTTCATAACACCAAATACACAAAATAATGTTCTTTTTAGCAACATCATATGACCCCTTTAAGGATTTCAGGAAGCCAGAAGGACAAGAGGAGAGGAAGAGGAAATGAAGAGCCTCCTCTTCAGAATCACACAGCGATGTCTGCATGTATTACTGAAGCATGTGTAACACTCAGAGACACTGTTACATAAGAGCCCTGGCCCGCACACTCAACGCTGTTTCCAGGGATCTTCTGAAGCTGCACTTTGGTATTTAGATGACAAAGAAATAATGAAGTGGAAAGCCACGCAGCTCTCGCTCCTCACGCTCTCCTGGACACAGTTTTTTTTATGAAAGATCCCGTCATCAATCTCGATGGATGTTTGTCTGCATGTGTTTGTGTGGCATTATGTAAATTACTTAATCCATTTACTTATTTATGCTTTTGTTGCTGTCATTAATATTTTCTCTTTTTCAGTGTGTGCATAGCTTACTAATATTAACATCCTTCTTTCTATGACTGATGCTTTATGACAAAGAAATGCATATTGCACATTAGTATTATTATTGTCTAAGTTACCAACTTTATACCTTATAAATTTAACCTTGTAACCTTCATAATAAAACTTTTTTTTTACATTTCTAAAAACTAACAGAATGTAAAGTTATATACTCTTTTTCAGTGTGTGCATATCTTATTAATATTATTATCCTTCTTTCTATGCCCGATGCTTTATGACAAAGAAATAGGGAACATATTGCACATTAGCATTATTATTGTCATATTTTCCAACTTTACACATTTTTATAAATTCTTGAATTAATTTAACTTCATACTAAAACCTATTTTTAATTCCTTACTTTTATTTATTTTATTTTATTTTGTTATGAATACAGTTTATTTACTCTATTTGCACTATTTTACTTTTATTTTACTTTTTGCACTTTGTTGGAAATGGAAATATACAGTTTACTTCATAAACAGTAATGCACAGTATATTGAAAACCTACACAGGCCCTCTTTAAGATATTTTAATTAAATTCAAGAATTAATCATGATGGGTTTATTATTATAATTTTGCTTTATGAACTGTGCTTGACCTCAGAAGCTTATATAAGTTATGTTCAATCTTCCTGCATTCAACATTCAGATATTATGTAACTTAAGGGAATCATTTGAGTGTATTTATTTATTCATGTGGCTGCCTGAACATTTCTAGAGCAGAGAGACAGAGAGAGAGCTCAGTGGTTTTTTCATAGGTTTGTTAGAGCATTCAGGGTGGTTGCTAAGCAGTTGCTAGAGTATTCTGGATGGTTGCAAGGCCCAAGTCCTTTCTCAAGTCTCTATGATATTGTGGTCTCCACATATGGCTTGCGTTCCTCTATGACCCAAAAAGTGAAAGTTAAAGTGATGCTTGCCTTAGCAAACAGCACTAATATACAGAGAATAACAGTCAGGGAATTCTTCAAAGCTCTGGAAAACCTTCAGCACATTTCTGTAATGGCTCTTTTCTTCCTGAAGGCTGATCAGAGTGAAAACATGACGTCGGTCTTAAAAACAAAACTCCAGGCTTGTTTGAAGGAGGAAACTCATCAAAAGCTCCTGTGAGGGCAAACAAGACACACCAAAACTGTGTTTGCTGACAGATAAAGTTCATTATTTCACAGATGCTGTTATGACTGTATGAGCGATGATGAAATCATATCAAACCAGAGGATCAAAGTGGGATTGTCATCAAACAACAGGAGGATTTGAGATCAGAAAAGAAAAGTGCTTTTTCTTGTTTAGTTTGAGAATTGCTAGAAAGTTGACCTTTTCTATAACAGATCCAATAAATAACCCACCAGCATAAAATATGAAACAGAGGCAAGTTGTCATATTTATTTTTATTTAAAAAACTAATGGAACAGTTCCACCATTGTTCCCCAGGGATGGATGGATGGATAGATAGATGCCCAGCGTTGTCACAACAATAACCTGCTGTTTAATGATACTGGTTTGAGAAGAATACATTTTTTGTTTGTTTGTTTTTAAATAACAGATTTTTATTATTATGCTTCTGTTATATTGTTATTAATGTTTTCTCATTTCCAGTGTGTGCATAGCCTATAAATATTAATATCCTTCGTTCTACTATGATTTATGGCAAAGAAAGAGAAAGCATTATGCTCATTACTATTGTCTCATTCCCCATGTTTACTTTATATTTTTAATACCTTCTTTGGATAATGTAATATTCATAATAAAATCTACTTTTAGTTTTATTCTTTTATTTTATAATGTATTATTTTATTTGAAATATTATTTAATTGCATTATTTTACTTATTATAGTTTTTGCACTTTGTTGGAAATAAAAATGTACAGTTTATTTCATGCCTATAATGCACAGAATATTGAAAACATACATAGGCCATTACTAAAAGCTCAAATATTGAAACTAAATGAAAGAGTTAATCATGATTTTTTTTTTGTTCATTATAAACTGAAACGCATGATATATACCCATATTCTCAACTGTCCAGCCATCAACATTTCCACCATTATATCCCAGGAAAAGAAGATACAGTCACAGGTCGACTCCTGGGGCAAGTTGTCACAGTGAGAACCTGCTGTTTAACGATACTGATTTTAGAAGAATATGTAGCGTCTGGACCACTCAAACACACAATATATATTTTGTTAGCTAGATTTAACAAATACTCTGTAACACCCCAGGAAGCCGAACAGGCCCTGGTTCCATGGCAACCCTGACACCCGATACATTTACGACCTCCTGGAATTTAGGTGAAGAAAAGCGCTTCCTTGCCCATAAGGAAAATCCACAAAGGAAGGACTTTTCTTTGCTAATTAATAAATAGGAAAACCTTTCTTTGAATGAAAACACATATCCTTCAGATCATTGTGTATATTATTACTGTTCCTGTATATTGTATTGTATACCGTTTTATGCATGCTTATGGGAACCATTCCTGTCATCCCTTTCACTATAGTATACTCCCTTTTTCGTATCTATGATTCGCCGTCTTATGACGAACAAGCGGGTATATTATATGTGGTACATCTGCAATATATATTAGGGATCCTTGAAATCTTCGTAAGTTCTTCAGTCCTTTGCAATTACGCATGCTTCGAGCAAAGGTTCATAAAACCTCCACAATGCCACCTCCCCTTGGAATGTCCATCTTTCTCATTGCACCCCATCTTGAAGGCGGGGATTTCTACCTACTTCAAGGCCCTGCTCCAGGGACCCCCCAGTCGGTGGTTCTGTTAGGTTTCGATAAGACGCTCCACGCTCCAGAACATCCTAAGCTCGTGCCAGGCCTCAGCCTTGTCCTTTCAATTTCACCAAGACCCTCTGACTCAAACTGGTTCTTTTCATTGACCCAAATTCAGCAAAGATCAACTGGAAACTTAAGATTGCATAAGGAATCTCTTTCAGACCGCCGAGACTAGCAAGGATCAAACTTAGTCTTATTAATTAGGTATCATTTGCACCTTTTTACAAAGGTGTGTTTGAACTAAGAATCTGATGTTTCCCTCGGGCAGATCTGCTGAATATGCAAATGGTTCGATAACTTCATATTCTTATTTTCTCTTCTCTTTACTGCGTTAAGCTTTTAACCCTTTTCCTATAGCAAACTGTGTGTGTGTGTGTGTGTGTATTTTAGACCAGTTTATGTGTTTATGTAGGATGTTCGACCAGTTTATGTGTTTATGTAGTATGTTAGACTAGTTTAAGTGTTTATGTAGTTAATAAAATCTTACTTGTATCACACTCTACGTTGTTCATTGTTTGCTCATAACTGAGTCACTTAATCATGCAGATTTACGCTACAAACTTATAGAATTGTACAGTAATAAGGTTATTTCCTTTAACCAGGAAATTATCGTTCTTAGAATTGACAAGACGGTTGTCCCTGAGTGGTCAGCTAAATATCTACGGTGGATCTAAAATATTAATAATTAATTATTTCCCATGAGCTGATTCGTTACAAATACTTAGTTTTTTTTTTTTATTTAAAGTACAAAAAGCAATATATCAGTTTTTAAAATGCATTAGATAACACTGAATCACTTTTAAGATAAATGTAAGCAGTAAAAACAATTCTGAAAAACAGAACAGTTCAGGAAACACAGAATATAGAAATGGCAACATTGAAAAATATCAAATGCTTGACTTAATGAGATATAACCCTTGTGACAGCTTGCCCCGGTCTCCCCTGTATTACTGTGCATAAGTGTTTAATTTTGAATTCAGATTTGATTATTAAATATATATATGTGAGAGATCTGAGGGGAAGTACGGGAGTAAGTCAGCAGTCATTCTGTGCTGAAGTACTGTATGATTTATCACAGTCAGACGGCCCGCAGGGTCTCCGTGGAGACGGTTGCTCGTAATTGTACAAGACTGCGGGTGGTCCGGGCTCTCAAGGGATGCATGGATGTTCAGGAAAACACTGTACCTCATTATGATTCAGCTACTAACAGAAACTAGGACACACTGCAGAACATCACACCTGGAAACAGCACAGGCGATGAGTGCACACTCCATTACAGACTGGCCTCTCTGATTGAGAAATTATTATGTTTTAGTTATTTAGCACAATTTTACATTTAAATATGAAAATGTATTTACATTTAGATATTGTATATACTGTCTTATCGACCCCAAACATTTGAAGTGGAATTTAAAAGTTTGGGATTTTTTATGTTTTTGAAAGACTTTATTTATTTTTGCTTGCCAAGTCTGCATTTATTTTTATAAAAAATTGTGAAATATTACAGTTAAAAAAAAAAAATTCTACTTGAATGTTTTAAAAAGTAATTTATTTTTGTGATGAAAAGTTGAATTTTCAGCATCATTACTCTAGTCTTGAGTGTCACATGATCCTATCTATCTATCTATCTATCTATTTGTTGATTGATTTTTGAGCTCAGCTAGATTTCACAATGCAAATTCAAATAAATATTGCACTAGCGTGTTTAAGTAGAGTGCTAGTGCGCTTCCTAAATAGCTTTAAATGACTCTTTGATTATTAGTTTCATCATAAAAACCTGCATCACTGCCAAACAGTCCTCACTAATGACCTCTGAAACAACTTGTTGAAAATCAGGACATTGGGAACACGGTTTCTTATACTCTTCTTTCAGTTAAGAAAATTGTGCTACAGTACAAACCTATAAGGAACTCGTGGAAAATTCAATGGAATATCATCTTAATTATGCATCAAATTATCTCTCTTTATCTTTTTGTCTTTGTTTTCGTAAATGTAAATCTTTACATTGCATGTTTTAGCAGCACAGCTAATATGTAAAGCAGAGGCAGTTGAACACCAAAGGTTTCGTCAATGAGCTCAAATCTTTTCAATGCAGACGCATCAACCAAATGCAATAGTAATATTAAGTAAAACAGCAGGAGTATTCGGAAAATTATACACTTGTAAAGCACAATGGTCATGTTCCAGAAGTCATATTTCAAAAAAAAAAAAAAAAAAAACTTATTTTGATTTAATAAAGTTATGTTAGATAAGTGGAATCGTCCCCTACAACGTTCTTCTGATGCTTAAAAGTGCACACCAATTTGTGCCGTTTGTGGAAAGCACCTAAAGCTTTTTCTCTCGGTTTCTTTATGCATTTTGTTCCCTCTCAGTCGGTCACTCTCGACGTCACGTCGGAGGACCGACGAATTGGGATCTCGCTTAGAGGGACCAATCTACTTCGAGTGTAAACTAAACGAGCCAATGCACATTGGCATGCGATTATTGCATCCAGCTGCTGCTGATCACAGCGTGAGTATAAGTAGGCAGCAGGTGCAGCGCATATTCAGCTTTTCGCTTCGGAGCCGAGCGGTTCTATCGTTCTGCTCCTGACCTCTGCAGTGGTGATAAACTACAGTCAAGCACGCTCTTCGGTGGGCTCTCGTGCTGGTGGTACGGCGCTTCAGCGGCGGTGGTATCCCGTGTCGAGTGGGCTGCACACGGCAGGCTGCACTACCCCTGTGTGTGTTGCAGACGGCCATCTCCCCTGTGCGCTTCGGCACACTAAAAGAGCAAAAACCATACTAAAAGAGCTTCACGGGTGGAACGTCTTTTTAAAGACGCGTCTTTTTAAAGATGTCATACAATCCGTGCTTTTCTGGGTGCGGTCGTTACCTCGCCGGGTATGGTCCACGATCGCTCCTCTCGGCCGCATGAAGCACGCTGAAGGTGGCTTTCGTTGTATGCCTCATGCTCACCTTTGCGGGGGCATGACCATCCTCGGAGTTTCGGCCGGCAACCCCTTACCTCAAGTGGGCGGAGTGCCCTTGGCCACGCCTAGTCTGGGGTTTTCCCTCTGGCAGCAGCGGGGGGGCCTTTTCTCCTAGCAGTGGCGGACTGGTCTTAATCGGTCACGTTGAGGAATTCCCCCTCCGGATGCCCAACCCTGCCGGCACTGCGACCCCAGCGACTTTCAGTAGAGCAGTCTGACCTTCCGGGGGTACCATTGTTTTTCTTTCTGAGGCTCCCCGACGACATATGTCACCTGCATCATCGTAGGGTGTCCGACTTTTCCGGGAAAAAATGAAGATCCGTCAGCGCTGCCGCCCTCTGGGCGGTCAGCGGTGTCGGATACGGACCCGGAAATGATGGCTACGCTTTCCCGGGCCACCGTAGGGGTAGTGCTCGAGTGAAGACTTTCACCGTGTCCCGAACCCTCAAGGTTGGACGATTGGTTTCTCGGTGTGGCGCGCGCTGGTTCTCAGGGCCCCACTCTGGTGCCTTTTTTCCCGGAGGTGCATGATGAGATCGCTGGGTCATGAACGGCACCTTTCACTGCCAGAAACCGACCCAAGGGGCTCATCCTCCCTCACCACCCTCGAAGGGGGTCCAACGCGGGGGTACGTGGGAGTCCCCCAGATGGAGCGGTCGGTTGCGATGCAATTGTGTCCAAATACCGCTACCACTTGGCGGGGCAAACCGTTGCTCCCCTCCCAGGCCTGTAGTCACACGTCGGCCTTGATCGGCAGTGCTTATACGGTCTGTGGAGAAGCTGCCTCCGCCTTGCACGCTACTGCGTGATTGCAAGTGCACCAGGCCAATGCACTGAGGGACTTGCACGAGGGTGGTCACGACCTGGAAGTTCTCAAAGAACTCCGCACCGCTACGGACCTCGCGCCACGAGCGACGAAGGTTACTGCGCGGTCTCTGGGTCGTGCGATGTCCCCTATGGTGGTCCAGGAGCGCCATCTCAAGCTGTGTCTGGCCGACATGCGCGAGACAGACAACACAAGATTCTTGAACGCCCCCGTGTCCCAGACCAGCCTCTTCGACGACCTGTGGAGAACTTGCTCAGCAGTTCTCCGCTGCCCAAAAGCATACTGAGGCCATCAGGTACATCCTGCCCTTGCGTGCAGCTTCTGCCTCCACCCGGCTGGCGGCGGCAGCGCCTCAGTCTGCTTGTCGCCGAGGGCGGCCCCCTGCCGCCGCCCCCGCTCCCGCGCAGCGTCCGCAGCAGCCAGCAAGACCGCGTCGAGGAGCCGGCCGCAGGCCAGCCGCCCCGCCCGTCCAGGCCCCCGCCAAACCTGGTGGTAAGCGAAGGTGCAAGAGGCCCTGAGACGGGCGACCCAGAGATGGAGGGAGTTGCTCTTCGGGAGATGGTGAACGCACCACTCCCTCCCCCGGAGGAGGGCCGGGTGGAGAATCTTTGTTTCCTTTTTTTCTGCCACTGGCCTCGCGGTCAGTGGTACCCAAATTCTCGACAAAGAGCAATTCTTCTATTTCTGGGTCCCCAGAGGGGATGGGGGGTTGTGGGCGATCTAGTGCGTATCACACTCACCCTCCTCTCTCGCCAGCGAGCAGCAGTGGGCGGATCGGGAGGACGAACCAACGGACTACCCACGCACCCTCTGCTCAAACGCAGGTCAGTGTTGCACACACCCAGACCCCGCCTCGGACCGGCAAAGAGACGCCCGGGCCGGGTCCCTGCGTTCTTCCTCGCTGCCCCACTGCGGGTACGCCTGTAGTTCCGTTGGTGCCACTTGCGTGGCGTCTGGGAGCCTGGCTAGTGCTACCCAGCCTGTCTCGATGGCTTCTTCGAACCATCAGGCTCGGATATGTGGTTCAGTTCACCCGGCGCCCTCCCAAGTTCAGGGGCGTCCACTTTACGTCAGTGAAAGCAGCAGATGCCCCTGTCTTGCGGGCAGAGATCGCAGTCCTACTGGCGAAGGACGCGATAGAGCCGGTCCCTCCAGCCGATATGAGGTCGGGGTTTTACAGCCCTTACTTCATTGTACCCAAGAAAGGCGGTGGGTTGAGACCTATCTTGGACCTGCGCGTCGTGAACCGGGCCCTTCACCGGCTCCCGTTCAAGATGCCCACGCAGAAATGCATTTTCAGGTGTATCCGTCCCAAGACTGGTTCGCAGCGATCGACCTGAAGGACGCGTACTTTCATGTCTCGATCCTTCCGCGCCACAGGCCATTCCTGCGGTTTGCGTTCGAGGGGCGGGCATACCAGTACAAGGTCCTGCCCTTCGGGCTGTCCCTGTCTCCCCGTGTCTTCACGAAAGTCACGGAGGCAGCCCTTGTTCCCATGAGAGAGAAGGGCATTCGAATCCTCAACTACCTCGACGCTTGGCTCATACTTGCCCAGTCTCAGGGGCAGTTGTGGCGAGCACAGGACTTGGTGTTTTTTTTTTTTTGCTTTCACACCTCAGCCTGTTGGGCTTTTGGGTCAACTGGGAAAAGAGCATTTCAGGTCAACTGTAAAACCACCCCCCACGCAGAGGATCTCTTTTCTCGGTATGGAGTTGGACTCGGTCGAACAGACAGCACGCCTCACGCAGGAACGTGCTCAGTCGGTGTTGAACTGCTTGAATACATTCAAGAGCAGGATGGCGGTCCCACTGAAACTGTTTCAGAGGCTCCTGGGGCATATGGCAGCTACGGAGGCAGTCATGCCGCTGGGGTTGCTTCATATGAGACCGCTCCAGCATTGGCTTTATGGCCGAGTCCCGAGGTGGGTGTGGAAACGCGGCACCTTCCGGGTCCAAGTGACCCCGGCCTGCCGCCAAACCTTCACCCCGTGGTCAGACCTTGCGTTCCTCCGGGCAGGAGTGCCCCTGGAGCAGGTCTCCAGGCATTCTGTGGTTTGCACGGATGTCTCAACCACCGGCTGGGGGGCCACGTTCGATGGGCTTGCAGTGTTGGGGGTTTGGACGGGCCCCCAACTGCTCTGGCACATCAATTGCCTAGAGTTGCTGGCAGTACGCCTGGCCCTGAGCCCTCTCAAGAGGCGTTTACTAGGCAAGCACGTGCTGGTCCGCACGGGCAACACTGCGACTGTTGCGTACATCAACTGACAGGGTGGTCTGCGCTCCCGTTGCATGTTGCATCTCGCCCGCCACCTCCTCCTTTGGAGGCAGAAGCATCTGAGGTCGCTTCGTGCTGTTCACATTCCTGGGCTTCTCAACCGGGCAGCCGACGAGCTGTCACGAGCTGTGCTCCCCGTAGAGTGGAGACTCCATCCCCAGACGGTCCAGATGGTTTGGGGACGTTTCGGAGCCGCTTAGGTGGACCTGTTTGCCTCTCCAGAACCCTCCCACTGCCAGTTGTTCTTCGCCCTGACCAAGGGAACACTCGGCACGGACACACTGGCACACAGCTGGCCGCGGGGCCTTTGCAAGTATGCGTTTCCCCCAGTGATCCTTCTGGCACAGTTCCTGTGCACGGTCAGAGGAGGACATGAGCCGGTCCTGCTGGTGGCACCCTATTGGCCGACCCGGACCTGGTTCCCGGAACTAATGCTCCTCGCGACAGCACCTCTTTGGCTGATTCCTCTGAGGAAGGATTTACTGATTTAGAGACGGTGCACCCTTTGGCACCCGTGTCCAGACTTCTGGAAACTTCATGTCTGGTCCCTGTATGGGACGCGGAGGTTCTAAGTGACCTAACCCAAGAGGTAGTTGACACCATCACCTCAGCGAGAGCACCGTCTACGAGACAAGCCCACGCTTTGAAGTGGAACCTGTTCATTGAGTGGTGTTCTTCTCGCCGAGAAGACCTTCCGGAGATGCCCGATCGTAGTTGTGCTGTCCTTCTTGCAGCAGGGGTTGGATCGAAGGCTGTCTCCCTCCACCCTTAATGTTTATGTCTCGGCGATCGCTGCGAACCACGACCACTTAGAAGGGAGGTCGTTGGGGAAGCCTGACTTGGTCGTCAGGTCCTTAGGGTGGGGGTGGGGGGGCGAGAAGATTAAAATCCTCCACGGCCCCCCTCTATACCCGCTTGGGACCTGAGTCTGGTGCTCACGGCATTACAGCAGGCCCCGTTTGAGCCTTTACGGGCAGTGGAGCTGAAGTTCCTCTCGATGAAGACATTGCTCCTGCTGGCATTGGCCTCTATCAAGAGGGTAGGGGACCTGCACGCATTTTCGGTCAACGATTCGTGCCTAGAGTTCGGGCCGGCTGATTCCCAGGTAACCCTGAGGCCCCGGCCCGGCTATGTGCCCAAGGTTCCCTCTACTCCCTTCGGGGATCAGGTGGTGAACCTCCAAGCGCTGCCCTCGGAGGAGGCAGACCCAGCCCTAGCTTTGCTCTGTCCCGTCCGAGCCTTAAGGTGCTACGTTGACCGGACGCAAAGCTTCAGGACCTCAGACCAGCTCTTTGTCTGTCACGGAGGCCGCAGAAGGGGAATGCCGTCTCGAAGCAGAGGATGGCCCACTGGATAGTGGACGCCATCACCCTGGCTTATCAGGCACAGGGTGTGCCCTGCCCGCTCAGGCTGCGAGCTCACTCAACTAGAGGTGTTGCATCCTCCTGGGCGCTGGTTCGTGGCGCCTCGCTGACAGATATTTTTAGGGCTGCGGGCTGGGCGACCCCTACACATTCGCTAGATTCTATAGCCTTCGTGTGGAGCCGGTATCCTCCTGTGTTCTCACATCAAACGGGTAAGCACTGAGAAGCCCCGGCTTCGGGTCGGCTTGCAAAACCCCTCCAGAGAGTCCATACAGTATACCCTGTTGAGTTCCTCCGTCCCCTCGGCAGCCAGACGTGGCGGAGCGTCCGGCGCCAGGCCTTCACTCGCTGAATCCTCGAGAACCGGTAGAAGGCTGGGTTCCATATGTAAGACCTAAATGGATCTCATATGTGTAAAGTCCACGGTATAGCCTCGAGGCCTTGTTTCCCCGGCAGACTTTTGCCATTCCAAGAGGGTTCAATAACCTTCATTCTTCCATATGCACCTAAGGAATCTTCATTTGTGTATTTGCTTCTGAAACCTCCTTTGGGAAGGATGGGGCTTCTGCAACGTTCCTGTCCCAAGTGGTACGGTTACGTTTTCCCAGTGTTATCCAGTCTTACTCTTGGGTAGTGCCATAGCAGCAGTAGCTGGTCCTCTTGTGGTAAGCCCTGGCCTACGCCAAATAGTAGGGGCGCAGGTGGCTTCCACAGACACTGGAAGGGGCGGTAGCTGTGGCCTTTTGGTAGATCCCAATTCGTCGGTCCTCCGACTTGACGTCGAGAGTGACCGACTGAAAGGGAACGTCTTGGTTACATATGTAACCCTCGTTTTCTGAAGGAGGGAACGGAGACGTCACTCCCGTCGCCACAGCTCCTGTGCCACCGCTGAGCGGCCGGGTCACCGGCTCGGCTCCTCAGCGAAAACCTGAATATGCGCTGCACCTGCTGCCTACTTATACTCACGCTGTGATCAGCAGCAGCTGGATACAACTATCGCATGCCATTGTGCATTGGTTTGTTTAGTTTACACTCGAAGTAGATTGTTCCCTCTAAGCGAGATCCCAATTCGTAGGTCATCCGACGTGACGTCTCCGTTCCCTCCTTCAGGGAACGAGGGTTACATACGTAACCGAGACGTTTTCATTCTCTCTTTCACACTTTTTCTATCCGTCTCTTACACAGCCCTCCCGGGATGCAAAAAATGCTAATAAGTGTGTCAGACAAACAAACAATGAGAAATGGTCGTCCCATGGCCTCTCTGTCCCTCAGCTTTGATCTCTGGGTGTTGTATTGTTCACTCAGGCCTGTTGTTCTCCTGAAAGCCTCTATGAAGCCTCAGCCACAGGCTTTTCACATCCTAGTCGTGTATCAAAAGCATAACAATCGACTACAGCAGGGCTGTCCAAACTCGGTCCTGTAGGGCAACTGTCCTGCAGACTTTAGCGCCAACTTGCCTCAACACACCTGCCTGGATCCTTCTAGTATGCCTAAGACCTTGATTTGCTGGTTAAGGTGTGTTTTACTGTGTTTGAGCTAAACTCTGCAGAACAGTGGCCCTCCAGGAGCAGGATTGGACAACCCTGGACTACAGGAACACAGAATGAACAGATCAGATGGATTCAAGATCAGCTTTTGAATATGGGTTAGAAAGTGTAAATAGCAAATTGTAATAACAATAATTTAAAATGTATAATAAATACTAAAAGGTAAAGTGTACAGCCTATGTAAATGTTAAAATACTTCTATAAGACTTTCTAAGGAGTGTAAACATGTTTCTTGCCCACATAATGATTGTTCAACACCAGTCAGTCAGTATTTAATATTTGATGTAATAATTATTTAATTTATACAATAATAATTAAACTGTCATCCCTAGTCAATTATTTAATATTTCATATACTAATGAATTAATTTATGCAATAATTAAATTGTCATCCTTGGTCGATTATTTAAAGTGCCCATATTATGCCATTTTTAAGGTTCCTAATATTGTTTTGGGAGTCTCCTACAATAGGTTTACATGCATGCAAGGTAAAAAAACGCTTTCACTTTCTTAAAATATGCAGTTAATATCATCTCATTTTCCAACAATTCTCAAACGATTCGTTCGAAGCATTTCTAAGATTCAGTCTCTCTAAACCCCTCCTTTCCGTTTACCACACGAACAAGCTAGAGTGTTTGAAGGCGGGTCAAGCTGCTCACGGCCGGCCAACATAGAACATAGGTGGGCATTATGCAAATGTGTTACCCTGTGTCGTGTAGCCATCACGGAAGAGGGATTCAAATTACTGATGACTCGTTTAATCTGTTCAGAGTAGATTCTTTCTTTTGGGAGACGATAATTTTATTTCTGTCAGGACCACTATCGTCAAAATGATAGATACTTAGCATAAAGTTTGGTTTGGCGTATGGTTCTGTTCTGGGCAAAAAACTCCCTCATGAATTTGTCATGAATGAGCAGGGAGAGCAGCAATAATAACCCCCCTAGGGTTAACAGAACAGAACAAGGCAAATATCATTAATGAACTTAATGATATTTAAGTGTAACATTTTATTCAAGATAAAGGAGTCTGATTCAATGAGGAATATTAGAAAGCCAAGTCCTGACTGTGACGATAGGAGTAGTTGGGGATGGAGGAGGGTAATTTGCACCTGAGCAAGCGATAAAGCTGTTGAATAATACTGAATAGAGCTTATATATGAATGCCGCGATAGGTGTCGTATTCCTATAGGTAGATGTGATCAGCTGAGAATCAGCTGACGCAAGCTTGACTCACATGACCCGCCAGAACTAACGTTAACGCTTAATTTATCGTGCACTTTCAGCTTTTCAACTTTGCAGATCGTTTACATTCACAAACAGCTACATTACACACTGCATGAAAAGCAATATTCGAAATGGCACAATAGGGGCACTTTAATATTTTATATTAATTAGATTTTTACAATTTTTTCATTATTGTCTATAATAATTTTATTATAAAATATTCATTTAATTTTCAAACCTGATCCATTTTTGATATTGATCTAACAATATCAATTTTACAATACTGATCCATTTCCTTATAATAATAATATATATACAATATCATTAAATGTCGAACCTGCCCTTTTTTATTTTATATAATAATTTGTAATTTATAAAATAATTAATTGTCGTCCATGTCAATTTTTTTATATATAATTTATTCAATTTTTACAATGATTTAAGATTTTTTATACTACTTTAAACAATAATCATTCATTGTTGGCCAATTTAATAATACTTAATTTCCTTAATATTTTTCATAATTATTTAATTTCTAAAATTACATAGATTTTTTTTTATTAATAAAAAATAAAATGAATATATTTAAAATTACCCCACACAATCATGGGCACTCTCAGAATTTTCCCAGTGACCATGTCTAACCAGGGCTGTGCGAGACCTTTGTAGGGGCTGTGCTCAATTATAAGGGGCACATGGAGCATGCTTACTGGCTGTGCTCCTTGCTGAGACATGTATCGAAAAGGATGCTTCTGTATTGATAGCAGCAAATGCCGTGATGCAGTTTTGAAAAAGAAACACAGAACAGAAAATACCATTTTAAGTTTAAAAGTTAAATAAATAATTATTTGCACCTCTTAATCACTCTGAAAATAGAAACGGAATTAAATTAGGCCTGTTATTATTATTATTGAGTTTACAGTGTAT
Source organism: Sinocyclocheilus anophthalmus (assembly GCA_018155175.1). Taxonomy (NCBI): domain Eukaryota; kingdom Metazoa; phylum Chordata; class Actinopteri; order Cypriniformes; family Cyprinidae; genus Sinocyclocheilus; species Sinocyclocheilus anophthalmus. The sequence goes on along the minus strand of JADLZN010005202.1, from coordinate 713,599 downwards.
GGTGGTTTTGCTGTTGTAAACACTACTGTTGCAGAAAAAATATTTATGTCTTATTTCAAATAGAATTATATTATAATCCTGTTCTGAATTTATTAATTTTTTTTAAATTATAATGATGATAAAAACAGGATTGATAAGTAGCCTATAAATCGGAGGATGAGAAAATCAGTATAAGCCTGTTTTATCAGGGTGTGATAATTATTTTAAGGCACTCTTATGTTTTTAAAATAAATACTGTAATAAAAAAAAAGTTCAAAGTAATAGTTTTTTAGTCAGATAACTTAAAGACAAGTCCCCTCGACGTCCTTTAAACTTTTCCCAATCAAACAGCAAGAGCGAAAGAGAACAGGCACCTTTGTTTATATTGCTGTGTGTAGAACGTTAGCTGCTTTTTTATTATTTAATTTTAAAGAAATGTAATTTAGTCCCCCGTACTTTATTCGGACAGGTGTGTTCACGTAGAGGTTTCTAGATTTAAATTCAAAGAGACAGTATCGCTAGTCTATGCATGACCTGGCATTTTATTCGTATCCAAAATGAGGAGAAGTGAATATCTGGAACGCTCAACATTCTCATGCAGTGTATGTTTAATTCATACTCGAAGCCGGAGGGCGCTCTCATGCAGAAAGTCCAAAACAGACTCATAGAATGAATGGCTTATGAAGTGCAGGAAACCCTAATATGGACAAAGGCATCCTGCTATCGCTGTAGCTGAGCTGAATAAAAAGCAGAAAAAACGCTAAGACAATAAACACACGATTGCAAAAATATACGGTTTGTGTGTGTTTTTCAAGTTATCTCCAGGTAATAAACTTTATGAATAATGCAGTACTGATTGACATATCATTTAGTAGCCTATAGAAACTATACATTTCCTGCCTTATTCTGTGATAAAAATGGGGAAAAAAAGTGCTCGTAGTAGCCTTTATAAACCAATCATAAAATTGTCATTAGGAAAATATTGAACATAAATATTATAGCCCCTTGCTGCAGCTAACCTTATTTCCACAGGCTACAAACAGCAATATAAGCAACAGCTGTGCATGCTCTCTTCATGCAGTTCTTGTATTATAATAATAATATTAATATAAGTATACAAGCACACTGCTCCACCGAATTCTGCACCCCTGCCAGATTACGCACCCTCTCATTGAAGTCGCTACCTGATTGCCTAATCCTAACCACACCCCTAATCCTAACCCCTCCCCCACACCTAACCCTACTCCTAAACCTACCAATACTAGGGGGTGCATAATCTGGCAGGGTGCAAATTTCGGCACTACACCGGCAGCCTCGGACGTTATGAAGGCATCCTGGTAGTGCTCTACATTAAAGGTGTCTGAACTGAGGGATAGTCCCTGATGAGATCGTCAGGTGAAAGGTCATCATCATGTGGATAATTTTATTTACGACTAAATTATAATTTATTCATTTTACTAATAGTTAGATTGGGCAGGCCTTCACAAAATGGCGTTTAATTACAAAAAAATTAAAATAATTGCCTTGACAAAAGGGCACTTTGGGCATCAAGGGGAAAGGGGCAGGTGCTCAAGCACCCATGGCACCCCCCTCTGCACATGCCTGTGTCTAACAGTTATAGGAGGGGGGGGGAAGATGACAAAAAAGAATGCAAAATAATTGTTGTACATCTGATAGATTACGTTAAGCATTTTTTGTTGATGCTGCTCTGTAAACACAGCTGTCACACTGCGTTTATGATAATTCAGTGAATGAATTTGAATTGCACTTGCTGTGGATGCTTTCGGTAAACATGACATCACAACAAGGAGAGAAAAGCATGTACATGTATCTTAATCGTTTTGCTAAATTTAAATAGCAAATTTAAATTTATAGAGATGACATTGTCCAGAACTCTAAAGAGCAGCATTGACACACATACACAAACAATCTTCCATCTATACAGCTTCTGAAACAACAAAACAACTACATCAGCAGCTTTTGTTGGTTTTGAACCTGAGAGCTAATGAGATGGTCCAATCCATCTAAACCTGCTTCTCCTACAAAACATACCAAGTGTAAAGAAGCTGCTTCAGTCCCGCTATACATTAATTAGCTCCAGCCTGAAAACAGCCCGTCTTTGACCATTCATTCTTCAGACGTCTCCTGAATCACCCACACAAGCTTTTAGGCCATCCATAAATAAATGCAGCCTTTCTACACAAGATTAATCTGCAACATTCCCTCCTTCACAAAACTAAAACAAGATCACTAAGCAAAATGTGGAACTAAACAAGTTGACTTTGAGCAAAACTCTCTCGCTGTGTCTTCCTGCCCATTTGTGTCTCCGATCCCATTTCAGTTGATTCGTTTTTTTGGTTTTGTTTTAAACTATATAAATGTGTGCAATGATAGAGTCTATTTGGTGCAAGAGTTCATTATGCATTGAAACCGATTTGCATTTTCACTATGTCACGGTTCAGGCAGATGAAGATAACAAAAAGGTTATTTAATTAAACTCCAACAACAAAGACAGAAGTAATCCAAACACACGACACAGAATGCAAAGCACAAACAATACCAGACAAATGAAAAGTGTACAAAGAGGAACTTAAATACACAGTGATAACGCACTAAACATAGGAAACAGGAAAGTGATGAGAAACAAACTCAAAGTCCATGACAATGAAGCTAAAAGAACAACTTTTACACACTACAAACGCAATCAGATAATCAGGTCTGTAAATGCTGGACCCCATTTGCACCTGTTATTAATGTGATCAAATCCGGTTACTTCACTAGTTCGTAGATTTTTGTTCAATGTTATTTTTGGAATATGGATATTTTGTTTGTAAACCGTGTTTTTGCTTATTTCAGTTAATATCATAAAACTAGCGAGCTAAGCCATCTAATATAGAGACGCTGTTTTCACTGTTTTATGATTAACAGAACTTTGGATAGTTTCACTATACTTGTCTAGATCAACTTTGAATAAAGAAAAGAGATTTACAGACAGATTTTCATTTATGTATGTGAAATTTAGCTATCAAACACAAATTAATTACATTACATTTTCCTATATTCTCTTTCGAGTACTCAATCCAAAGAAAACATCTTTAAAACGGAAAGAAAAAAAAGGTCATGGGAGGGGGGGGGGGGGACAAAATTAGCTTAGGAACATTAAAAAAAAAATATCTGACCAAAGTTTCTCTGTGTGGGTATATTGCCAAACAAGTGACTGAATCTTTATCAGAAGAGTGACAAAAACAGAAGAACTCACTTCAATATCTGATAATTACGTCCATAAGCTTTGTGAAATTTGGAACAACTCTATCTGTTGTTTGACCTTTTTGTATTTAATAACGTCTCAATGACGAACTAGTTTTTTGAAAACATGCAGCTTTTCGCTTCACAAGACATTAATTGATGGGCTGGAGTGGTGTGGATTACTTGTGGATTATTGTGATGTTTTTATCAGCTGTTTGGACTCTCATTCTGACGGCACCCATTCACTGCAGAGGATCCATTGGTGAACAAGTGATGTAATGCAACATTTCTTTAAATCTGTTTCTTTCTCTCCATACTCGTTCAACAAGCAAGAAAAAGAGAAAAGCAGAAGTGAGGGATGAGTATGCCACCTCTTCAGTGTAATCCTGCTCTTGAATGAATAAACTGTACACTCACATTTCTCATACTGATGGATTACCACACAGAGAGAGAGAGAGAAAGTTTCTATTTTACAAATACAAAATACTGTATTTTGAAAGTATTCATATAATAGGGTAACACTGAAATCTCCTCGTCTCACTTCAATAAGACAAATTCAAGTATTTGTAAAATATTTCTGTGACTTTACTGAAAGAATTCAGTAAATTTCCAAAATAGTTAAAGAATTGACAAGTAAACACGGAACAAAACTTTGAAGTAGAAAATAGTAAAGCGTGCTTCAATAATCTTTATTTAAAACTTTGAAAACTTTAACAGTATGAAAACAAGAACCTAAAACCTCAAAGATCCATGACAGCGCTATTGTAGTATCAGAGATGCTATTATAATTTTGAATTAGATTTTACTTTTCCATTTTTAATTTTAAAGTTTTGGCAATTTTTGTTGCGTCTATTTTTAAATGTGTCTATACCGTTTTTATTAAATATTTAGTTGCCTTGGCAACAAGCTGAAATAAAAAAAAATTACTTTTGTATTTTACATATTGTTGATTTCAAGTAATGGAGGAGAAAAAAAAAACCCATACAGTAAGGGACATTAAGAAATAAAGGAAGTTTGGGATTGCAAGAATGCAAAAGAGTGATTCATGACCCAAATATAGAAACAGCAACTGTATCCACCTGAGATTGTAACATTAAATGATTAGTGTGCTGATGAATAAGGTCAGTTCTGCATTACAGGTACAGTGTTGAGGAGAAACTCTCCTCTTATTGTTTAGGACTCTTTGGCACACAATGGCAGTTAATGTTTCCTCCCTCTGCGAGAGTTTAGCAGAAGCTTATGTAATTGTTTCGGTGAGATTTAAGAGCGGGATGGGAACCCCTGCGGGCTGAACATTCCCCATCCAGCTTCACTAGAGCTTTGCATCTCTTTTTAATAGCAGCAGGAGAGCCGAGAGGAGCGGTAACAGGAGACACGGGTCTAGAGTGTTTGCACTGCAGGAGATGAGAACATGAAAATGAGTTGAGAAACACAGCCATGGCATGACAAACTATTGTGTATAAACATTAATGGAACTAAAAGCATTACAGTCTAATGACAAATAAGGCTCTGATAATTGTAGGGAGTCATTTAGCAAATGCTTTTATCTAAAGCAGACGTGATTCCAGAAGTATTTTTCTATTGCACTCTCCACAGGGCTTTCTGTGATATAGACTCATAACCCAAACTAGGCAGCTCAGAGAAATCCACACAAACTTTATGAAGCAACATATTTAAATTGAGAAAATAACTAAGGAACTGTGCAGTTAACATCTTTTACAAGGCAATAAACTACAGAATGCATCCCATAAAGTATTGCAAATTACATAAATTAAAAGACAACGGTACAAAACAAACCTACTGACTTCTGAAAATTACAAGTATAAAATACAATTTATTGAAAATATAAATATATAATTACCATTAACATTTATTTGGTCCATTATAAACCTACTGATGTCCAGACTTTATTATGTATAAAACACAATTTATTGCAAAATATAAATTATTATATTAATTAATTATTAGTGCAGCAATGGTGAAATATGGATATTTTCCACAAAAAATACAAATAGGCCAAAATCTTAAACTGTATGTTTTCAAATGTTCAGATTATTTCCTAAAAGGATTAATAATGCTTAGTTACATTACTACATTATCCACCAAAAAAAAAATATATATATATATATATATATAATATATGAGAGCGAGAGATTGAGATCCTGTCCGCTTTTTATTAGCCATTTTTCATAATTTTTTATTTTTAGACCATTTATCCTTAAGAGAAAATCTTCAGATTTAAATGCATTTCCACTTAATTTGCATAAAGGTGACATCACCGTTAACAAACATGGAACAAGAAAATTTGACTTTGTCTGAGGTTTTGGAAAACAGTCAGTGTTTTATATGTTATTGCTGATGGCTTGTGATTGTTAATCATAATGGCCACCAAAATATCTACTGGGATGAAGCTTATAAAGGAAAGCTATAATGGAAAAACGCGACATGAATGTACCATAATGATGATCAATTACAGATGATGAATGAAGGACACATGACCTTTTAGGAACCTGCAGGATCCTTTAAAAGTGTATCAGGAGTGCAAATGGACCATCACAGACCCAATATAGCAGATCAGTTGCACAGTGGAGAGAAACAGATCAAAAGAGGTACTTTAGTTTCTGTATTACTTGCTTCAGTTTAAAATGGCAAGAACGTCATGGTGATTTATTACAAAAACAGGGCTTTGTTTTCATTGCAACTTTTACTTTTTTCATTCGGTTCATTAACGGTGTTCTATAATGAATATTATGTGCAATGAGAACTGCTGGGCGGCAGTGACCTTCTTATAGAAAGTTCTGGAATGCTCCTGTATACATTCAACTTTTTTTTTTTTTTTATGGGACCGGTCTACATACAATCCCTGATTCATTTAGAGAAGCAGACCAGATGTTGAACGCTGACATGAGATAGGGAGTCGAAACTTGTGTAAACACTTGAGCAATTATAAAGTATTTTCTTGGTTTGTCAGCAAATTCTTTCCCCTGAACATGATTATGCTGTACAATACACAAACATGTTGATTTATAAATATCTATATTCTATTCTCTTTATCCAATAACGAGAAGTTAACAATGTATAGAAATTTTGTAGAACATAATGATAAGAAGAGTTCACACAAACTAATTGGCTGATATGTACTCACCCTCAGGCCATCAAAGAAGTAGATGAGTGGTTGATTGATTTGGATAAATGTATCATTATTACATAGTGGCATTAGGATCCATGTGCACCTTTATTAGTTCACAAGGCTGGTCATACAGGCATAGATCGGTAACCGGTGTCAGAATCGTAAACAATGTTCGTGATCAGGGTCGAGGCAGGCGGCAGACAAACAATAGCATGAATCAACAAGGCAGGCAGGGTCAGAATAGGTAGGCAGCAAGCAATAGTAAACGGGTAAACAGTCCAGGTAATCAACAAGTATTCAACACAGGGAAACCGCTTAGAAATGTCTGCAAGGCAAAACAAGACTTCACAATGAGAGCAGGGAAGGCACAGTTTAAATAGACCGGGCAATAGGAAACACCTGTGCAGGTGATTAGTCTCTGGCATGGGGCATTGTGGGAATTGGAGTCCGAAGGGATCGCTCAGTACTCCGGTGATGGTTCCCTCTGGTGGTGATCGGAGGGAGCCACAGAGGCTGAATTTGTGACACATTACATCACTTGTTCACCAATGGATCCTCTGCAGTGAATGGGTGCCGTCAGAATGAGAGTCCAAACAGCTGATAAAAACATCACAATAATCCACAAGTAATCCACACCATTCCAGTCCAGCAGTTAATGTCTTCTGAAGCGAAAAGCTGTGTGTTTGTAAGAAACAAATCCATATTAAGACGTTTTTAACTTCAAACTTTTCTCCATTGAAAAAGTTGTCTCGTCTGAATCAGGAGAGAAATATACACTGTCCAAAACAGTTTTAAACAAATATGAATTTTGGTGTGAGAGGACAACAGGGCATGGGACCGTTTCACTGGAGGAAGTGTTATTATGAATTATGGACACATATTTTGGCCAGAAGCAATGGTTTGAAGTTAAAAACATCTTAATGACATATTTGTTTCTTACACATGCAGTTTTTTTTCTTCACAAGATGTGTGGATTACTTGAGGATTCTTCTGTTGTTTTATTAGCTGATGTTTTTATTTTCATTTTCATTTTTGGGTGAATTATTCCTTTAACATTACTTCAAGCTGTCAGTGTAAAAGTGTAGACATGAATCTTACAATGCTGCCAGGCAGCTTCTCTTCTGTGAAACTGAATATTCTGTGATTCTGTTTGATTTTCACAGATGTTCGAGGTCTAGTGTGTTTTGAGGGCTCATGTGTGCTTCGTTTGGGTTACATAATGTAATAACACAAACTCACACTCATTCTCTCATATCTCTCAGTGAAACGAGACCTGAATTTACCCTCAGCGCACATTTGTATCTTTCTATACATCAGGATATTTCCATTCCACATCATAAATAACCAGCGATATGCAACATGAATGAATAAATAAAACCAAGGTATAACTAAAATAATACAACCAAACTATGCTAAAACAGAGTTTCACATAAATATGTCATACACACAAACATGCACACTCACTTACGCAAATACACAAAACTTTGCATCTCATAAATGAACTATTGGATTGCCTTATTCCATAATCTCATTTGAATTAACTTACATAAGAAATGCATGAGGAATGCATATGAGATATTGATAGCAGGGTGCAATTATGGCATAAAAAATAAAATCAGTAAATAAATTAATGTAATTTATTAGGTCATTTTGAGTATCCCACAGTATGATCTGTTTCCTTCACAACCAACAAATTTGCCCCCTATTAAAGTTTATAATATAAAGTAGTGATGACTTACTTACAACAAGGTACCATTAGTGAATGTTAGCCTTTTTTTATCCTTTTGTTTAGACAAAAACTTGCATACAAATTGCATACAATTTTCTTAGTAATCTTCTTTATAATTAATTATTTTCTATATAAAAATATATATATTTTAACTAAAATAAAAATATAAGCTATTTCGAAATTATTTGATATAAAGATCTATATTAATTTAAATAAATCTGACTGTAAAAAAAAACAAACTCTGTAAAAAATATTTTTTGAAGTTGAAAATAATTTTGAGTCTTTCAAAATTTCTTGCCATTTCTTTGTAATTACTTGTATAATTTACTAGCAATTTCTCAGTAAAAAGTGTTTCTACACCACTTTTTTTTTCAGTGTAACCATAAATTTAATAAAGACTACAATGCAGCACTCACCATACCAGTTACGCCATATTATTTGTAATATATGACAGTGATGTAGCACACAAACCTGCTGTCACAACACAAACCATAACAACACCACACCACAGCACACCCCCACCATCAGTGATGCCAATTCATAAATATTAAAAAGATAAAGGAAGTATGATGTCTGCACTCTGTCCAGCACAGGTTGACATTACAACTCTGGCTCAAGAGTCCTGTCCTCACAGACAAACACACAGACACACACACAGACACACACACTCATCTGTTCATGCAAACACACACACACACGCACACACACACACACACAGTCACTATAACACACACACAGACATGCAGTGTTTTGGAATAATGGAGTAAGAGGCTCACTCTTCCTGATGTCATGAGTTCAGGTGCCCAGAATCATGCTGGAGACAGCGAGAGCTAAAGGCCGCCGGGTATGAGGAGGATCGCTCTGGCTCGTTATGTAACAACTCAAAGCGCTGATATAATGGAGAGTGAGAGACACGCAAGAGATTCACTGAATCCTTCTCAGTTTCTGACATTCTGGATCCTGTAGAAGCCAAAAGAAAAAAAAATGTGTTAAATTTAAATAAATTAATTTGACCTGAAATTTATACATTTGTAATGTATTTATTGAATAGAAAAATATATCTTATAATGTATAAAAAGTAGTTTTAAATCAAATGTATATGCATCTGCATTTTTTATCTTACATTTGACCAATAATTCTGAGGTTGATAATCAGGTTTAAAATTTTAATTCAAAATATTTAGTCTCTCAATGAAAAGAGCAGATGTTATTTTAATATCATTGATTACTATTATAGTATTTTATCATATAGTGATATTCATTTTTATTTATATATTTTCTTTTTCCTTTTCTTTGTTGTTGAAGTTTTAATAATTTTGTTGTGCATATTTTTATTGTTTTATAATATATCATATTTTTTTATTTATCAGACATTTTTTTAAATAATGCATTTTATTAAATGCTTATAGACACAAATGCTTAAGACACAAGTAGTCACAAAAAGGAGTCCTTCAACAGAGAGGCATATATCAGGATCAAGAAACAGGTTCTGAGTTCTTACACTAAAGAAAGCTAAAAAACGCTAGATCCACAAGCAACCCACCTGGATTTATTCTTAGAATTTAAATTAAATTAATTTAAATTAAATTAAATTAAAATTAAATTAAAATTAAATTAAATTAATTATCTTTATTTTTAAATATAAGTTAAGCACTGACTTCTTTCAGGCCTAAATAGCCGGAAATGGCATTTTAGTATTATGTGGAAGTGGGCATGAATATGAATAACCATAAAATGTTGTGCATGTAATGGGGTTAATGTATGTACTTCCAAAATGGTTAACCTAAATGGTAAAACAATTAAATAAAAAAGATAATCAATCATTTAAAATAAATTAACTATTAAATAAAATATATTAAAATAAACAAATGAGATATACATTAAAACGTATATATTTTTAATATTAAATTAAAAATACATTAAATATACATAATCACCAATCAAACTTAAAACGTGCAGATTCCACAAACACCTAAATCGAAATGAGACATGCATCTTAGAATACAGATAAAGAACGAGTTGTGCTATGAGAGAGAGGGAGAGAGAGAGGGAGAGAGAGAGAGAGAGAGAGAGAGAGAGGGAGGGAGGGATGCCACAGGCTCACCACACACTCCTTCAGTCAGTTTTTTTTTTTTTTTTTTTTTTTTTTTTGATCCTCTTCAATTCCTTGCAGGTACATGACGCCGGTGAAAAACCGACAAGAAGACAAAAGAGGCTTCATTTGAATGTCTTCATCTCAACATCCGCTGTGCAGGACTATGTAATGCGTGGCGCGGGTCTGATGACGGGCTGATGTGGGGCTGATGTGGAGCTGTCCGCGGTGCTGAAATTGTGCGCTTCGGTCCCACAGCTACATTCATAGATGTGAATGCGAGACCAGCGGAGGACATTCACATCTAGCCTGCATGGAAAGCATGAGGAGGGTTTTCATGCCCACACCGCTGCTCATATTGAGCTGTTTCGGAGCGTCGTGCGTCTTGGCTGGTAAGTTTACAAGATTGCATTCCATCAATACTAATGGAGCATTTATGGGGACTGTTGCACAACCCATTAATTATGACATCCGATGAGGCACTGCGAGATAATTGTGGTCACATGTGGCATGTGTAATGATGTGATGTCTGAACCTTTGTGGGGAGCCTGGGAAAATATAAAGCATGAAATTAATTTGGTCATAACCAAAAGCAGATGCCTTACGCTTGATGTAGAGTAATGAACTTAAATATTTTGGCAACAATAGACACCTGTAGAATCATAACACACACACACACACACACACACGCACCCACAGTCACTTGAAAGCAGTGCATCATAAATCTATAATAGATTGGGTCAATTTAATTTCTTTATCGACTGCAAAACATCAGACAATGTGCGTTGTGTGTGTGTATGCTAGTTTAAATTATAAATATTGTTTAGAAATATTCAATATTAATCTATGCTATAATATTTTTACAAATTTTTGGTACTTTAATTCAGTTGATTTGGCACGAAAATCAATCAATAAAATAAAAGAAAATCAAATTAAAAATGTAATTACATTTAAATTAACTATTAAGTTAATTAAGTTAAATTAAAACGTAAATACAATGAAATTTGCATTCATCAAATTTTGTCAAAATGCAATAACAGAAAGACAATGACTGATACTTTAATGATTCTGTCCTGCATAAACCTGTCACCTAATTTAAGCACAACACCATAAAGAAGCTTTTTCTAATGCAGACGTTGCCTGCAAAATAATAAATCCAAACTACAGCCGACACATTAACTTATGGGCTATACATTTTACATCTTAATGCACTATATTCAAGCCCTAGTAAAGAAGAAAAAGCCATGAATCAGAATGTTAACAGGCTTCTGGCAGCTGCTTCTGTCAGATCCTTGATGCTTTTAGAGGCTCGAGTAACAGAAGCCACTGAAAGGTTGAGCTTCCAGTAGAAAATGTGTGCAAGTTTACTTTAAAGAAGAGCATAAAACACTGAAATGAAACTGTGGCAGAGAAGTCGAGTAGATGAAGAGTAAGCTGGAGAAAGAAATATGCAAAAAGTCCAAAGCACGTGGCTGAGCAAATCAGGTCAGCATAGTAAAAATAATATGATGAGATGAATGGCTTAAGGGAATAGTTCACCCAAAAATGAGCATAAACACGGTGGGAATCTGAAACGGGGGAGGGTGCAAGAAAGTCGAGCATAGTGACAAAAAACGGAAGCTGGAGAAAAGAAATATCATAAAAGTCCAAGCCTTGGCTGAAGCAACTCAGTCACATAGGGTGTAACCATGAATACTGATGCAGAGGACATGAAAGGCTGTGAAGGTGTGTGAAGTAGTTGTCACTCCAAATAATTGCAGCTTTAAGGGTACATGTTGTGATCGTATCCGGGGGTTTTATTTTATGTTTTTCTGGTGGAACACAAAAGGAGAATTTGTGTGAAGTCTGGGCCGTACAAGTAAGATGAAGGGTGCATGTCAAGCCCGTACAAGGGACAACCACAATAGTGGTATTCCAATAGGGGACTGGGAAAGTGAATTCCTGCAACGTCGTATGATAGCTTGAGTTTGTGAGTTAATCAAAACGGGCACTGACAGGGGAGCCCTGAACAGGGGGGGGGCTGAGTGGCAGGACCAGGTACATCCGAGTTTACCTTAGAGTCAGAGTACTGTGTTTTTTCAAGTTAACTGCGAAAGGTTAATTGTCCATTTACGTTTTTAATTGAACAAGAAAACCGCCGATTACTTTTTTCAATAAGGATGCAAGTTACGGTTGTTTCAAATGTATTGATGACACTCTCCTGCCCCCATTGTTTTTGAAGGGGAAATCAGAAGAGGTTTAACTGTATTTCTAAAATAAAGAGAATATGCATGATTTCATCTCACGCCAAAAAAAAAAACACCCCAGGGGAAAAAAAAGACATAGCCGCAAAATGAGAAAAGATGCACTCAGATAATACGCAAACCTGCAGATACATGTTAAACATCACACAAATATCCTTTATGTTAGGTAACACCATACTATTAACCATGGTCTGTGGCTTGTCAGACCTGCGATGATCCAGGTCACCGTAGCTTATAAGCAAAAAAGTACTCTTAGACAAACATTTGTGTGTCTTTTGTGTTATTGCCTGGGGGGGATGTGTTGTTTGAAATGTCTTTCTTATTCTGTGTTCTACTGTACAAACGTGAATTTACTTTTCCTTCAGCATGAGGTTTATTCATTTCACTTTTGGTTTGAAAGGCTTTTATATTTGCCAAAAAAATTACTTTTTATTTTAAAAACAAACAACCAATCCCTGTCCAGATTTAAAAAGTAACATAAAAGTAACGTAACTCATTACTTTCCATAAAAAGTAACTCTCGGTTACGTATTGTAACCCTCGTTCCTTGAAGGAGGGAACGGAGACGTCATGTCGGAGGATCGACGAAATTGGGATCTTGCTTAGAGTGACCAATCTACTTCGAGTGTAAACTACACGAGCCAATGCACATTGGCATGCGAACATTGCATCCAGCTGCCGCTTATCACAGCGTGAGTATAAGTAGGCAGCATGTGCAGCGCATATTCAGCTTTTCGCTGAGGAGCCGAGTCCGATGACCTGGCCGCTCAGCGGTGGTACAGGAGCTGTGGCGACGTGATGTGACGTCTCCGTTCCCTCCTTCAGGAACGAGGGTTACATATGTAACCGAGACATTCCCTTTCAATCAGTCACATTCGACGTTACGTCCCCCGGGATGACAGACAAATATGGATCCTACCAAGGGCCACAGCTACTGCCCCTTCCAATGTCCTGTGGAAGCCACCTGCGCCCCTATTTTTTGGCGTAGGCTAGGGCTTCTTCACAAGAGGACCAGCTTCTACTGCTGCTATGGCACTACCCAATTAGTAAGACTGGATAACACTAGGAAAAACGTACCCGTTCTACTTGGAACAGGGGCGTTACGGAAGCTCGAACCTTCCTGAAGGAGGTTTTGGAAGCACTTACACATATGGACAACCGTGTGCATATGGAAGATTAGAGATGATTGTAACACTCATGGAAATTGCAGAAGTCTGCCGGGTAAACACGGGCTCTGAGGCTATACCGTTGACTTTACACATATGAGATCCACTTAGGTCTTAAATATGGAACCCAGCCTTCTACCGGTTCTCTAGGATTCAGTGAGTGAAGGCCTGGCGCCGGACGTTCCGGCATGTCTGGCTGCCGAGGGGATGGAGAAGCTCGACAGGATCTACAGTATGGACACTCTGGAGTGGTTTTAGCATGCCGACCCGAAGCTGGGGCCTCTCAGTGTTTCTACCCGTTTGAGGTGAGAACACAGAGGGATACTGGCTCCACACGAAGGCTATAGTATCTAGCGAATGTGTTAGGGGTCGCCAGCCCGCATCCCTACAGATATCTGTCAGCGAGGCGTCACGAGCCAGCGCCCAGGAGGATGCACCACCTCTAGTTGAGTGAGCTCGCAACATGAACGGGCAGGGCACACCCTGTGCCCGATAAGCCAAGGTGATGGCATCCACTATCCAATGGGCCACCCTCTGCTTGGAGACGGCATTCCCCTCCTGCCGGCCTCCGTAACAGACAAAGAACTGGTCTGAGGTCCTAAAGCTTTGTGTCCAGTCTACGTAGCACCTTAAGGCTCGGACTGGACAGAGCAAAACTAGGGCTGGGTCTGCCTCCTCTGTGGGCAGCGCTTGCAGGTTCACCACTTTGTCTTTGAAGGGTGTAGTGGGAACCTTGTGCACGTAGCCGGGCCGGGGCATCAGGGTTACCTGGGAATCAGCCGGCCCGAACCTAGGCACAAATTGTTGACCGAAAATGCATGCAGGTCCCCCACCCTCTTGATAGAGGCCAATGCCAGCAAGAGCAAAGTCTTCATCTTCAAACATTTGACTATGAGGAAAAAAACTTCAGTGTCAGCTCCACCCGCCTGTAAAGGCTCAAAACGGAGGCACTGCTGTACGTGCCCGTGTGACACCAGACTCAGTTCCCAAGAGTTTATACTAGGGGGGCCGTGGAGGATTGTAACCTTCTCGCCCCCCCCCTAAAAAGGAATCTGACGACCAAGTCCCCGGCTTCGCCCAACGACCTCCCTTCTACGGGTCATGGGTTGCAGCGATCGCGTACTGACAAAAAATGAACTTTAAGGTTGGAGGGAAGACAGCCTTGCGCCTCCCAGCCCCCTGCTGCAAGAAAAGGCCAGTGCACACGTCCAACAAAAAAAAAATGACACAAGAAAGAAGAAAACATCGGGACATCTCCCGGGGGTCTTGTCTCGCGAGAAGAACACCACTCACGAAGCAGGTTGCCACTTCAAGCATAAGGCGGTCCTCGTAAGACGTGCTGCTCGCTGAAGTGATGTGTGGTCCAACTCACCTTCCTTGTTGGTATGCTCCAACTAATAACCTCCGCTTCCCGTCCAGGGTACCCAGACATGAAGTTTCCTAAAGGTCGACGCGGGTTGCCAAAGGGTGCCCGCTTCTCTGACAGTGCAAAATCCTTTTTCTCAGAGGAATCGCCAGTGAGGGGAGCTGTCCGCGAGGAGCATTAGGTTCGCGGGAACCAGGTCGGGTATGCCAATAGGCGCCACCAGCTGACCCTGCCCTCGTCCTTGGGGTCCTGAACTTTGCAAGAAAACTGTTGGGCCAGAAGGCTTACTGGGGGAAATGCATACTTGCGAAGGCGCCGCGGCCAGCTGTGTGCCAGAGCGGCCGTGCCGAGTGTTCCGTCGGTCAGGGAGAAGAACAACTGGCAGTGAGAGGTTTCTGGAGAGGCAAACAGGTCTACCTGAGCGGCTCCGAAACGTCCCCAAACCAGCTGGACCGTCTGGGGATGGAGTCGCCATTCTCCCGGGCGCACAACTCGGGACAGCTCGTCGGCTGCCCGGTTGAGCAACCCAGGAATGTGAACAGCACGAAGCGACCGCAGATGCTTCTGACTCCAAAGGAGGAAATGGCGGGCGAGTTGCGACATGCGACATGCGACGGGAGCGCAGACCAACTTGTCGGTTGATGTACGCAACGGCCGATGTATTGGACGCAGTACATTGCTTGCCCCGGTAACGCCCTTTGAGACGGCTCAGGGCAAGGTGCACTGCCAGCAACTCGAGGCAGTTGATGTGCCAGTGCAGTCGGGGCCCCGTCCAAACCCCTGACACTGCAAGCCCGTTGTACGTGGCCCCCCCAGCCGGTGGTTGAGGCATCTGTGCAAACCACAGCATGCCTGGAGACCTGCTCCAGGGGCACTCCTGCCCGGAGGAATGCAAAGTCTGACCACGGGGTGAAGGTTGCAGGCCGGTGTAACTTGGACCCGGTAGGTGCCGCGTTGCCACGCCCACCTCCGGACTCGGCCATGAAGCCAGTGCTGCCCATAGGGGGCTACTCTCCAATGGAGTAGCCCCAAGCTGCGTGACTGCCGCCGTGGCCGCCATATTCCCCAGGAGCCTCTGAAACAATTTCAGTGGGACCGCCATCCTGCTCTTGAATGTATTCAAGCAGTTCAACACCGACTGAGCACGTTCCTGCGTGAGGCGTGCTGTCTGTTCGACCGAGTCCAACTCCATACCGAGAAAAGAGATCCTCTGCGTCGGGGAGAGTTTGCTCTTTTCCCAGTTGACCTGAAGGCCCAACAGGCTGATGTGTGAAAGCACCAAGTCCCTGTGCTCGCACAACTGATCCTGAGACTGGGCGAGTATGAGCCAATCGTCGAGGTAGTTGGGAATGCGAATGCCCTGTTCTCTCATGGTAACAAGGGCTGCCTCCGTAACTTTCGTAAGACACGGGGCGACAGGGACAGCCCGAGGGGCAGGACCTTGTACTGGTATGCCCGCTCCTCGAATGCAAACCGCAGGAATGGCTTGTGGCGCGGAAGGATCGAAACATGAAGTACGCGTCCTTCAGGTCGATCGCTGCTAACCAGTCTTGGGGACGGATACACCTGAAAATGCGTTTCTGCGTGAGCATCTTGAACGGGAGCTGGTGAAGGGCCCGGTTCACGACGCGCTGGTCCAAGATAGGTCTCAACCCACCGGCTTTCTTGGGTACAATAAAGTAAGGGCTGTAAAACCCCGACCCCATATCGGCTGGAGGGACCGGCTCTATAGCGTCCTTCGCCAGTAGGACTGCGATCTCTGCACGCAGGACAGGGGCATCTGCTGCTTTCACTGACTTAAAGTGGACGCCCCTGAACTTGGGAAGGCGCCGGGCGAACTGAATCGCATAGCAGAGCCTGACGGTTCGAAGGAGCCATCGAGACTGGCTGGGTAGCTCTAGCCAGGCTCCCAGACGCCGCTCAAGTGGCATCAACGGAACTACAGGTTTACCCTCAGTGGGGCAGCGTGAAAGAACGCAGGGACCCGCCCCGGGCATCTCTTTGCCGGTTCCGAGGCGGGGTCTGAGTGTGTGTCAAACCACTGACCTGCTGTTTTGATCAGAGGGTGCGTGGGTAGTCCGTTGGTTCGTCCTCCCGTTCCGCCCACTGCTGCTCACTGGCGAGGGAGGAGGGTGAGTGTGATACGTACTATATCGTCCACAACCCCCCGTCCCCTCTTGGGGACCCAAAAAATAGAGGAATTGCTCTTTGTCGGGAATTTGGGTACCACCGACCGAGAGGTGGATGAAAAGATTCTCCGCCCGGCCCTCTTCCGGGGGAGGGATTGGTGTGCTTACCATCTCCTGAAGAGTACGTCCCTCCACCTCTGGGTCGCCCGGCTCCGGGCCTCTTGCTCTCTCGCTTGCCACCAGGTTTGGTGGGGGCCTGGACGGGCGGGGCGGCTGCCTTGCGACCGGCTCCACGGCACAGCTTTTCTGGAGGCCGCAGGAGCTCTTGCTCTTATTTGGAGGTGGCAGGGGGGCCGCCCTCGTCGACAGCAGCAGCTGCACGCCGGCAGAATGTACCTGATGGCCTCAGTCTGCTCTAGTCAGCGGAGAACCGCTGGGCACGTTCCCCACCGTGTCGCCGACAGGCCGGCCTAGGACACGGGGGCATTCAAGAATCGTGTCCTGTCCGTCTCGCGCATGTCAGCCAGTCACAGCCAGAAATTGGCGCTCCCGGACCACCATAGTAGACATCGCACGACCCAGAGACCGCGCAGTAACCTTCATCGCTCGTGGCGCGAGGTCCCCCGCGCGGTGCATGAGTTTTTTTTCTTCTCTGAACTTCCAGTCGTGACCACCCTCATGCAATCCCTCAGTTGCCTTTGGCCTGGTGGGCACTTGCCATTCCCTCGCGTAAGACGTGTAAGGCGGAGGCAGGATTCGCCACCGGTCGTAAGGCATCGCTGGCCATCCGAGTACCTACAGACCCGGGAGAGGGGGCACGGTTCTCCCTGCCGGTTGGAGGGGGTATTAGGACACAACTGCATCGCAACAGACCGCTCCACCTGGGCGGGGACCGCTTGTCACCCCCTGACTGTCCCCACCCAGCGAGGGTGGTGAGGGGAGGAGGATCCAGCAAATCAGTTTCTGGCAGTAAAAAGGTGCCGTCCACTACCTGTTGAGCTCCTCATGCACCTCCGGGAAGAAAGGCACCGGGGGGGGGGGTGCTGAGAACCAGCGCGAGTCACCCCGAGAAACCTATCATCCAGCCTTGAGGGCTCGGGACACGGTGAAATTCTTCACTCGAGCCCTACCCCTACGGTGGCCCGGGAAAGCATAGCCTTTATTTCTGGATCCGATTCAGGCATTGCCACCATCCCGGAGGGCGGCTGCGCAGCCGAATCTTCCTCTCCAGAAGGCTCTGGCTCACTCTCCGATGCTGCAATCGACATCCGATCCACGGGGGGAGCCTCGGAAGAAACAGGTGGTACCCCCCGGGAGGGTCCAGCCGGCTCTTTTTGAGAGCTCCGCTGGTTTCGCAGTGCAGTGGGTTTGGGCATCCCCGGAGGGGAATTCCTCACCTGACCGTAAGACCATCCCCGGCTGCCACCAGAGGGAACCCCTGATCTAGGCAGTGGCACGGGCACTCCCGCCCCCTTGCAGGTAACGGAGTCTGGTCCGCAACTCCGAGATGGTCATACTCCCGCAATGAGAGCATGACTCATCCACGAAGGCCACCTCAGTGTGCTTAATGCCCAGGCATGTGAGGCAGTGATCGTGACCATCACCCAGCGCCAGGTAACGACCGCATCCAGAACGCCCGGGTGATACGTTGTCTATATCAAGACCCACATCGTCTTTATAAAGACGTAACGTTAAGTTTGCCAAGCAACGTCGTCTTTAGGAAGACGCACCCGAAATTGCTCTTTTAGGGGAAATAGCTCTTTTAGCGTGCTGAGGCGCATAGGGGAGATGGCCGTCTGCAACACACACAGGTGTAGTGCAGCCTGTTGTGTGCAACCCTCTCGACACGGGAAACCACCACCGCTGCAGCGCCGTCCGCCAACACGAAGAGCTCTCCAAGAGCGCGTTGAACTCGTTCAGTCTTCTTCTCTCATTAGAGTAGTCAGGAGCAGAACGATGTGTTCGCTCGGCTCCGAAGCGAAAAGCTGAATATGCGCTGCATCTGCTGCCTACTTATACTCATGCTGTGATCAGTGGCAGCTGGATGTAATAATCGCATGCCAATGTTCATTGGCTCATTTAGTTACACTCGAAGAAGATTGGTCCCTCTAAGCGAGATCCCAATTTCGTCGGTCCTCCGACGTGACGTCGAGAGTGACCGACTGAAAGGGAACTAAGTAACGTAATTAGTTACTTTTTTTATGGAGTAACGCAATATCGTAATCTTTTAGAAGTAACTTTCCCCAACACTGGTCATTAATATACACTTTGTTATCTTTATATGGTGTGTTTTGTTTACTCAGTGTAAATCTGGTATGAATGTGGACCAGGACACTTCCAAACACATTACCACTCACTTCCTCTATGTTTCCATAGCAACCAAGTACAAACCTGGAGCTTTTCATTTGAGAATTTTTTTATGAAGCAAATACTATATCTCCCTTTTCCACTCACAAACACACATACTATACCTGGGTTATTACTGTTGACTAAAACTAAAACCAAAACTATTTCAAATAATTTTGTTAATTGAAGTTGTAGCGAATCAGCTCATGGGAAATATAAATAATTAACCATAACTAATTATGATAAATTATTAATATTTTAGATCCACTGTAAATATTTAGCTGACCACTCAGGGTCAACTGTCCTTGTCATTTCTAAGAACGTTAATTTCCTGGTTAAGGGAAATAACTTTCTTACTGTACAATTCTATAAGCTTGTAACGTAAATCTGCATGATTATTTACTCCGGTTATGAGTAAACAATGAACCACGTCAAGTGTGATTACAAGTAAGGTTTTATTAACTACATAACACTTAAACTAGTCCCCTAACAAACTACATAAACACATAAACTGGTCTAACTTCCTACATACACACATAAACTGGTCTAACATACACATATACACACACACATACAGTTGGTATAGGTAAGGGTTAAAGTTTAACTCAGCATAGTAAGAGGCATAAAGAATGAATTTTATGAAACACTTTTGCATATTCAGCCGATCTAATCCTGAGGGAAAACGTCAGATTCTTAGATCAAACAAACCTTGTAAAAAGGTGTAAATGATACTTAATGTATCAATTAATAAAACCTAAGTTTGAATACTTGCATGTCTCGTCTGTCTGAAAATAGATTCCTGATGCAAATCGTATGTCCTAACGATCTTGGCCGAAATTGGGTTTGATGACAAGAACCAGTTTTGAGTCAGATCCACTTGATGATTGGAAAGGACTAGGCCGAAGAAAGGCCGGGCACACTGGCTTTGGTAACCCTGAAGCGTCTTTCTCACATTCTTTCTTAGCTTTCGACCGAACCACCGACCTGGGGCGGGTCACATGGGAGTGTGGCCCTTTGAAAACCTGCAGAGATTCACAGCCGCTCAGATGTTGTTTGTCCAATGAGGAGGGCTGAAATCCCAAGCGGGAGGTTGGAAATTCTGGGGAGTTTTATGACTCTTTGTCTTAGAGCATGGTATTTTGCGTATGTAATTCGCTTGGGTGTTGAGGCACAAATTATTAAAAATTCTTAGAACATCAATATGTTGAATAGGTATCAGCATATAATATACACAATTGTTTCGATCATAAGAAGGCGAATTCAAAGATACTAGACATGGTAGAGTTACTTATATGAATGATTGGTTTATCGTAAGCATGAATAAAATAGTCTATGATACAACAGATTAAATACAACACAGCAATAAGATACACAATGGCCTGAAGAAAATGTGCGTTCATTCAAAGAAAGGTTTTCCCATGAATTAATTAGAAAAGAGTCCATTTCTACTGTGCGTTTTGTCTGGGAACAGGAATGGGTTATCCTACTCACATTCCTGGAGGCGTAATAAAACCAGTGATATCGTGATTAGTTGTCATGGGGACCAGAGGGCCTGTTTTGCCTTTCTGAGGTGTTAGATGCATTTTGGGGGAAGGGTCCATAAACCCTCGTAATTGGCCATTTGGTTAAGTGAGGGGGCGTTAGATATTATTTGTTAAATATAACAAAAAGTTGTGTGTCTGATTGGTCCAAATGCTACAATGTGAATAATTTCAACAAAATAAAAGTACTGGCATATTAGATGAAAAACATAAACTAAACAAAATGAGATATTTTGCCTTGGTGACTAACTGAAATACATTTAAAAGTTACCACACAAAAAAAAACAACAACAATGAAAGCACTAAAAGACGACTTGGAACGCAATATTAAAACTGAATAAATAAATAAATAAATCAATCAATCAATCAATAAAAATAAACCTAAATAGTAATATTCTTATGTACAGATCTTGCTTCCATTGAAACCCAAGATCAGTGTTATTGTTAACTATTAAAAAAAAACTCTTAAAAATTGCTTTCAGTAATTGAAAATAAAACCTGAAATAAAATATACATTTAGATGAAAAACTTAAACTTTAAAAACTTACAAAACTAACTGAATAACTAAAGTTTACTAAAACTAAAAGTGAAATAAAAAAATAAACTGAACCTAAATAGTAAATTAAAAAAGGAGAGAAAATGACTCAAATTAAAATGAGAACTAAAAATATAAAAACAGAAAGCCAATTAAAAAAATTCATAAACCCTCTAATGTTATATAAATAATCCTAAAATAACACAGAAACTGAAACACTGTCTTTTCTCATAAAGAGCACAGGATTCTTGGTTCGCATTATATTTTTCAATTTCCTGGCAACTGTAAATAGACGACTAATAGACGTTAATGAACTGTATTGTTTTGTGTCATGAACATCCCTTACCGGTGATACATTCACTGTAACGGCTTCATGTGGCTAATTTCTGTGTGTTAAAGTGAGATTATAGTCCAAATCCCCAGAGGAACATTCACTCAAAAGCTTTTTGTCTGAGATTAATTAAACAATAATCTGAGTAAAATATATACAGTATAACATCAGTGTGTTGTATAGCTGATCGTTCATGCTATTTTATATTTTATCAAAATAAAAATCCTCAATCTGAAGTATTGCATTGCTAACAACAATGTTTTGTGATGAATTTAATACAGATGTCCATATAGAAATGTAATGCTTTCTGAATCAATGCCTGAACAACAGAATTAATGGAGTTAAGTCTTTATGCATTTCTGCCTGTCTTCTACATCTATGTGGGATGCTTCATTTATAATTTAACAGCATGTGAATGTTATTGCTCCCAGAATGCCTTTCTACAGCCTATAGAGAAGTCTTTGTCACAGTGTCTGGTTGTGGTGCCCTGGACTGGCCACTTGAGGGCGCTCTTCCTGTTTCTATGTTATATGTGTTGAACTCCATTTCCCATAGTCCCTTGCCTGTAATTTCTGTTCTGATCAGGATCACCTGTTTATCATTTACTCATTATCCCATCTATATATACCATGCTCACTCTGTCTGTCTTTGCTGCTAGATTGTATTTGTCATTCCCTTGTCTGTTCTTCGATGCTGTTCATAGTTCACCGTGTTATCTGTTCCTTGTGTTGGATTACCTTTTGCCACGTTTTTGTTCTGTTCTGTTCATTTGTGACTTTCAATAAACTGCACTTGGAACTTACCTTGTCTCTCCTGGCATTCCGTGACAGAATATAGCTGCCACTACAAGATCCAGCGGTTTGTTTTTCTTTTACCTTTTTTTGTGGACCATGGACATTCGTATTATTCCCCCTGCTTCGAAGGAGCGCAAGGCTCGGCTCTGGATGTTGGTGGATCTTCGCCAACGTGGGATGGAGATTCGAGGTTTTCGCTCAGACCTTTTGGAACTTTGCGGTAGGGATGACTCTGATTTAAAGAGCATTTTTAAGATTGTTAGACAACCCCCGTGTCTCCTCTGGAATGGTTGCTTAGATTCCGGGGTGCTCACAGCCCACTCCATAGCCCGCTCCAGTCCCGGGAGCTCACGAGCCCGCTCCAAGCCCGCTCCAGTCCGGAGCTCTCCAGACCAGCTCCATAGCCCGCTCCAGTACGGGCACCCACAAGGTTCATTAAGGAATCCTCCATCCCGTGAGCTCACAGATCCCTCTCCAGTCCGGAGCTCACGAGCCCGCCTCCATCCGGGACTCACAGAGCCCATATGAAGTCACTCCAGTCCGGGACTCAAAGATCCCCATTTAAGGAAGTCCTCCAGTCCGGAGCTCAAAGAGGCCCACTCCAGTCCGAGCTCACAGAGCCCACTCCAGACCCAGCCGCTCCATCCGGAACGCAACGAGTTCATTAAGGAATTCACAGGTTCCTGTTTGGTTGGGGCCTTGCTGGTTCATCCTGCCTTGGCCTTTCACCCTGCCGGTTTTGTGCTCATGCCTTGGTCTAGCTCTGTTCTCTTCCGTTGGTTGGTCCTGGCCCGCCATCTCTCCCCCTGGTCCGCCTCTATTCCACATCCCTCCTGAACTTTTGTGTGTCTGGTGCAGCGTCTTGTATCCGCTCCGTAGAGGGGGGGTAATGTCACCGTGTCTGGTTGTGGTGCCCTGGATTGGCCACTTGAGGGCGCTCTTCCTGTTTTATGTGTTAAACTCCATTTCCCATAGTCCCTTGCTTGTTAATTCTGTTCTGATCAGTAGCACCTGTTTATCATTTACTCATTATCCCATCTATATATACCATGCTCACTCTGTCTTTGCTGCTAGATTGTATTTGTCATTCCCTTGTCTGTTCTTCGATGCTGTTCACCGTGTTATCTGTTCCTTGTGTTGGATTACCTTTTTGCCACGTTTTTGTTCTGTTCTGTTCGTTTGTGACTTTCAATAAACTGCACTTGGAACTTACCTTGTCTCTCCTGGCATTCCGTGACAGTCCTTTTACTGCAAGCGTCACGCAGGAGATACTGTATATGTCTAAGCCGGCTATTATGCCTGAAACACACTCTACAGATGCTTCAACTATGCAAGCTTGATTCCATGCGTTATCTACAACATGTGTCAGAGCACAATTCAGAAGACAAATGCATGTATGCATTCTGCAATGGGCACTGTAGCAGGCATTAGCATAAACTGTCATTTGCATGGGCATTTTTCATAATTTGAAGAAAATCATGGTACAAGAGAAAGTGGCACAACCGTTTAAGGAATTCTCTCCAAATGTGTCTCTTATGTTAGTCTCATGAGCCTTAAATACACACAATACCATAAGTAATACTTCTAAACACTAAAAATAACAGCTTGCTGTTGCTTGAGACTGATTTGTGAGTCTTTTGTTCATAAGAGTTGGACTACACAGATCACGCTGTATGATGTTATTGCATTCAGTAATGAGAACTAAATAGGGATGATTTTCCACATCTAAACATGACAAAATATCATTAAAAAAATCTACATCTACAACTGTTCTCAATTTTTTCATAAAATAATTTTAAAAATTGCTTTTTTTTTTTTTTTTTTGCAGATTTGGCCTTACTACCGCCAACTCTTCAATTTAATAAATGTGTGAATGTCCATCACTTCATTTTGGGGTTTCATGCATAAAATATGATTGCAATAAATTTTCACATATAGTACTAAGACTCTCTGCTCTCACTGTAGCAATACACTACAACCAGTTTTGTTCATCACGCAACATGTAGGCAAGGAGGAGGTTATATGCATGAAAATGTTATCTGGGGCACCATAAGTTGTACTGGACTCACTGCTGGTGGGCAAGTTTCTCACACGTCATCCCTCCAAATGGTTTCATAACCTTACATCCAGAAATATAGTTTACATATAATGTGTGTGAAATAGTGATTTCTAAACATTAAAGAATAGAAACAACAGTGTGCTCTGAAGCACACGGTACTCATTCAGCAAACCTGGGAACACTTGAACATTAACACTCACACAAACGCCGACACATTATAACTACTGGTCAGCATGGAGCAGTTTTATTTACAGAAGAGAAATAGGGTCCATATGAGAATCGAAATAGCTACTGTATAAAATATCTAAAGATTGAAGCTATTATATTTCATAATTTTACTCAATATATATTTATAACATACACCACGAGTCAAATGTTTGGAATAATTCAAATGTTTTAATGTATTTGAAATAAGGCTCACCAAGGCTGCATTACGTGATCAAAATCAGTAAACACAGTAAAAACAGTGAAATATTATTATAATTTAAAATAAAATTTCTGTTTGAATATATTTTAAAATACAATTTATTCATGTGATGCCAAGCTGAATTTTCAGCAGTCTCAGTTGTCACATGATCCTTCAGAAATAATTTTATTAATTTAATTTAGCCCAAACTAACTATCATTAAACTCTTCTTTAGTACATATGAATATTAAACACTCAAAAATAAAATACTGTCTTACTTACCCTAAAGTCCTTCAACCTGCTGCTGTTTATTTGTTTCATATAGGACTTAAGCTGTTAATGCAAGCGTCTCTTTGCACTGATGAATCACATACAATAGACCAGGAATGCTGCCCATAAAAAAAGCTACACTGTAAAAATGACCTGTGAATTTATGAGCTAAAGAAAAACCCCTAAAACACTGTAAAAATGCTTACAAGTAAAAACCTGCATTAAATGGTTAACGTAATTCCACTCTATATATACGAGAAAGAGAACAATAGGTATTGGACCATTACATGTAATTTTACTGATAGTATAAGTTTTGGAAAATGGAAATACCGCTACATTTATCAGTCAATAACCCTAATAAATTGACATTCCCAGAATTTCCTGTGTTACATTTCAAATTTTATGTTTTTTGTTGAAATAACTATGTTCTTAGTTTTTTCTTATCAGTTTTGAATATTAGGTTATGTGTTACACCTAACTAATGCTTAGTTCCTTAAATGAAGTTGTTTATGCATTATGTCAGTCTCATGATGTGTTACCGTGCATGCATGGTGTTTAGTGTTTGTGTGAAGAACTGCTGACCGTCTATATATGTTATTATTTTAAAAGCGCTCTGATGGGCTTTGGTTCATCATCGCCTGACTTTCTCATAAGACACCGCATGTTGGGTGAGGCATCAGTTGATTACAAACGATACAAAAGATTTCAGTACTCAATAGGTTAGCGTATATTAACATTTATCAAGTTAATGAGGATATTCAGTATTTAACGTGTAAATTTAAGGTTAAAATCCGCCTAAAACATAAAGGTTGATACCGTATTTTTATACAGTCAATTAGGCAACCACAGCTGCCCGTTTTTACCGTAAATTTTAGCTGAATTTTTTTACGTGTAATAATAACATGATTTTAATTTCATATATTTTTCTCTGCTGAAAACAAGTTTGCGACAGCGGTAAATATTCTTGTCAGATGAGCGAAAAAACCAATTCTTGCGCTCCACTCTAACTATCCAATCCCAGACTTATCTAAGACAACCAAAAAAGAAAGATTAACTGCATGAACTGACTGGAATCCTCTTTGTTTTTCTCAGACAGTTTGGGTGCTCCAGTGAATGTGTCCATCAGCAGATCTAAGGGCAGCTCGGCCTGTGCGTGGGAATGACATGGAGACATCCCAGTGGGAGCATGTCATCAGGCTTCGCCATCACAAACAGGACCAAAATTGAGAGAGAGATGAGGCAGAGAACGAAGCAGAGGAGAGAGAGCGAAAGATATAGAGAGCGGGAGAGAGGAAGGCCCATACTCAGCACTCATATATCTGTATGTTCATTAAGCATCTGGTTAAATAGAGAGAAAGAGAAAA
The DNA here is from genome assembly GCA_018155175.1 of Sinocyclocheilus anophthalmus. Classification (NCBI taxonomy): domain Eukaryota; kingdom Metazoa; phylum Chordata; class Actinopteri; order Cypriniformes; family Cyprinidae; genus Sinocyclocheilus; species Sinocyclocheilus anophthalmus. The sequence continues at coordinate 686,875 of JADLZN010005202.1, read as the reverse complement.
GTCAAGACAAAGCATTTGGTTAAATATTGTTTTATCTAACCATAACAGAAAAAAGATGTTCGCATGCTGCGCTTTATCCAAGAAGTGAACACTACCACGCGGAGCTGTGCATTGTGGGATCTGGAGGCAGATACGGACTATGTAGTGCATGTTCAGTCTATCAGTACAAGCGGGCCGAGTCCCCTCAGTGAACCGCTGCATTTCAAAACCCCCAAAGAAGCTGAAACACAGGCCTCCAAGAGCAAAGGTACTACTATATTATAAAAACTGTAGATTCTAATCTTATCAAATTTTTCAGTATGAATTAAATAATTAATAATCAATGTTTGACACACCACTGTATTATTCACAGATGAAGTGACCATGGAAGAAGTGGGTCAGAACGCTCAGCTCCGGGCAGGAGAGCTCATCATCATTGTGGTGGTTCTGATCATGTGGGCAGGTGAGTAAGCAGCACTGGATCAGTCAAATCCTGCTGCAACGTTCAGATTTACTGCAACAATCAATTTATTGGATGGTTAATTGAACAGCTTATTGCACATCTGCAGCGTTGGTCATTTTTGTCTCTTTCAGGTGTGATCGCTCTCTTCTGCCGTCAGTACGACATCATCAAAGACAACGAGCCCAACAATAACAAGGATAAAGCCAAGAACTCGTCCGAATGCAGCACCCCTGAGCATCCATCAGGCGGTCTGCTGCGCAGTAAGGTATAACCGCTGCCCTGTGAGAGTTCAGACAGCACAGGCAGGTACAATCGTCCTGAATTGTAACTCAAACCAAACTCCACTAACATGTCAGTTCATGTCTCATACGACAATATAAATATAATCATTTTCTTATTGATTATTAGTAATAAATAAATAAAGTCTTAATTGCCTTGGACTATAAACATGCACCTCCCATAATGCACTTCACATTTGTGTTATTGAGATATTATAATAATTTAATATTTTAATTTAAATTCTAGTTTTAGTAATTATTTTGTTGTGTGTTTTTATTTTTTATTTTTTTTTTAATAATACGTCTGTGTAAGCTTTCTTCATGTTGTAGGTTCACGTTTGTTCTTTAAGTACATTAACTTAAACTAAATGAAAGTGATAAATGTTGTTATTTTATTTAATGGCGTTTTAATTTAAGTACTACGAAACCCTGATGATATTTTATTATGACTATTGGATAAAAATAAAATAAAATAAAATAAAACATGCAATTGACTAAACTACTGTATATTTATACTGCACATTTTTTCAGTTTTCGTTTATCGAGTACATTGAGTTAAACTAAATGAAAATGATAAATGTTGCTTTGGCAACTAACTGAATTTATTTATTTTTTTAATGTATTTAATTTTAGCTAACAACAAAAACTCTGATGCTATGATATTTTAGTGAGCATAAAAGTGCACCCAAATATTGGGTAAATGCGAAATGAAACGAAACGAAACGAATAGAATAGAATCGAATAGAATAGAATAGACTGACCTGCTATACATTTTATATGCATGCTTTTACTGTTTATTTTTTAACACTTTTATTTATTGAATGAATTATATGTTTTTATAATTAACAATTGTCTTGCTTCGCAATGCATTATGGTGATTGCATTCTCTGAGAACGATAAATGTGATGCTGCTCAAAACAGTTATCATTCGCATCCTTCTTTTTTCATTACTCCACTCATTGCACTATGCTCTCTGCTGATCGCTCCAGGCCGCCCTCCAATCCTCTCACTAACATTAGACATCTGCTTCCACTCTCCACAGTTCCCCAAGAACAACAACAATAACCCAACGCCATCTGTGAACATTTTCAAAGTGTGACAGGAATGGATTCTGCTTTTACCACACGGCTACAGAAGCCATATGTGCTCATCCTCAAAACAGGAAGCAGGGATATTGGAAGTTTCCTGAAAACAGCTGGAATAACCCTTCCAGCACAATGAGCATCTGAAAGAGAGGCCAGAAATGTGAACTCTAGAGATTAGACCGAATCTGTGGCTGTTTCTTGGACAGGAGAAACCCCTCTGAAAGAAACGTATGGAAAAAAGACCCTTCTCACTTTTCTTTATCTCTTTATCACTTTACAAAAACAACTGGTGTCGGCGAGGAGATCCGCACCCATTCAAAATCATCTCTTTTAAACTCTTGAGCTTTGCTCCTTTATCTGGTTTTCTCTTTTACCCAATTCAAATAGCATGATCCACATTCCTCTCAATGGTGATGAAGGCTTTTATAATAAAAGTAAAACTGTAGTAAGCCACTAAATGCAGGACATATATTTCCAGCTGACAAAAATTTGTTCTAGGAACGTTTTGCTAACATTCCTATGTTACGAAAACGTTACATCTGTTCTCTGAACATTCAAAACGTCCGAGTTTTGGCGGGTTAGACGAACATTAAGGGAACATTCCATTTTAGAATTTTGCAAACATTGTTACTTTTGAATGTTCTCTGAACATTCTGAAACAAGAAGTAACATTTAAAAAAAAAAGTTACATGAATGTCCCACTAAGACTTGTGTGTGTGTGTGTGTGTGTGTGTGCGTGCGTGTATGTGTGTGTTTTTTGTGACATGAGGACACAAATTTGTATAATAACATGGGTATGACATAGGTATTACAACGAGAAGGTGATTTATGAGGACATTTTCAGTGTCCCCGTAATTCAAAAAGCTTATAAATAATTCAGAATTAGTTTTTTTGAAAATCTAAAAATGCAGAAAGTTTCCTGTAAGGGGTAGGTTTAGGGGTAGGGTTGGTGTAGGGCAATAGAAAATACAGTTTGTACAGTATAAAAATCATTACGCCTATGGAGAGTCCCCATAAACCATAAAAACAAACCTGAGTGTGTGCGTGTGTGTTAATGTTTTCAGAACATTATTAAAGACCACATAACTCTGAATGAACGTTCTATTAACGTTTGGCTAATGCTCTAGCAAGGTTCTCTCGGTGTTATGAGAATGTTCCTTGTTAGCAGAGTTGGTGTTTAAATGTCTGAAACCACATTAAAAATCTGGGATTTAAAAAATCAGTTAAATACATAAGGTTAAAGGATCTTGAAATATTTTAACAAAATAAAAGTTATAAAAGTGAATGAGAAATATTTAATTCTGATATTAGTACATTTGTGACAAAGTATGCATGGGTAGATTGAAGCTCAAGATTTTCAATTTTCGGACCAAAATTTTCGGTAATTGAAATAAAGCTGAAATAAAAAAATTTGATTAAAAAAAAAAATACACAAAAACTAACTGAAATAAAATAGATGCCTAAAATTACCTAAAACTAAAATAAAACAATATATGTTTAAAATTATAAAAATGACACAAGCACACTTAAGTACTCAAACTTAAACTGTAATTTAAATGAAAACTGAAAATGTAAAAATAGAAGCTAATTCAAAATATAAATAAATACTATAATAGTAAATAAAAGTAAAATAACTCTGAAAATAACTGAAAACAAGCAAGAAAGTGCGACCGGTTTGGCACCATGTATAATGGTTAGAAAATTGACTAATAAACAGTCCTAAATATGGATGTTTGACATCACCAGGATCTTCCAAGGTTTCATCCAGCGTTCCCATTCCCAAACTCCGAAAGCAAAACTTTTTCATTCAAATGGCTTCGCTTCTCAAAAGAGAGAGAGAAGCGTTCATCCAGAGAATATGTGGCTTATTTGATGAAAGAATGTTGTGGAATAATTTTACTGACAGCTCTCATTCCAGCATAATGAGAAGACTTTTACTTCTATTTCGGATTGTGTTGTTGTTGTTTACACCTGCAGAGATACTTGACAAACAAAACTGGTATAATAAACCAGCAGTGCTGGGGGAGATACTTTCAAACTGTAAGCCACTCCTAATTTAAAATAGATGGAATTTAGAAAAAGATACTCTGAAAAATAATTGTTTTTTTTATCAGATTTGTTCAGGCACAAAAACAACGAGGAGTTTGAACGACTAAATGAACGCTCTCAATTAGAGCAACTAGATAAACAGATAAATTTACATTAAATGACAATATGACTAGAATTCACTCATTTATATAACCAAGCTGAAAAAATTAACAGCAACAAAATATTTCACTATTTAAAAAACACTTAAATGCCATGCATTTTAATCTGAATTAGTTTACTAAAATCAATCAGACACATGTTAGGAGAGCATGTTTGATTATTACTGTATTTCAGTGGGTGATGATAATGTTGGGTTTTTCATACTGCCTTGCTACTACTAAACAGTACCGTGTTTTTGGATAAGCTATTAAAGCCAGCTGAGCTACACTCCAAAAATATTTAGGTTTAAATTTAAGCTTTTTGAATTGCATATACAATTTCTGTCCATTTGGATTACACAGTTTTAACATCAGCAAACTAATATCGTAGATAAATGAAACGGGTCAGATTTCTGTAATAGTACTAGTAAACTGACTGCGTTTTAAATACACAATAACCAGATTTATATGTGTATCATTAATAAATCCAAAAAAAAAATTTAAGTCTCATGCATTTTGCAACTAACTGCCTGTTCCACAGCTAGACATATTTTAACGATGTTCATACTTTTTAACTAAATAAATTTCCCCAATGAACAAATGTATGCTGATAAGCCATTTGAATAAATACATTTTGAATATATGAGTATTTGAATAAAAAATTGGCAGTAGATGCAAAAAAATTTTTTTTTGTGAGTGCAGAAATTGTACCTGTTTTATTTATCTATGACTGACAAATATGCATCACATTAAGTTTTTAAGTTTATGTTAAAACAGTGTAATCCAAGTGGATGATGATTATATGTAATTCAAGTGCATTACTCTTAAATTTGGGCCTAGCGTTTTTTTATTTTATTTTTTTAAATCATGGTACTGTAAAAGATTTATTGAAAAAAGCATCTATAACTCCCCAACACTGTTAGATACTAGAATGCTATTATCATACTTTAGAATGGCTGTGTATATTTCCTTATAGTATATAGTGTTTATTCTTTAATAAAAGGGATTGTAGTAGGGCTGAGTAAACATTCTAATAGTGAGAATCTTCTGTTAGTTCTACATGTTCTCATTATGATATCAAGCCTGGTTTCGGTTATTTTAAATGTTGTGAGAGAATTGTCTATAAGACAAGATGAATGATTATAGGACATTTTCAGTATTTTCTGGACTGCCGATCAGAAAATTTCTCTTCAGTGCTAATATGATGTTTCTCTAAAGGACATTCCCCTGCGCTTTCTCAATACTGTCTCTGAGGGAGACAATCCTCCTCTCTAAACAAGGGCTGAACATGCTTCACATCAGCAATAATAACCGCGGGGGATTCTGACCGGCCTCCAGGATTGCACTTGAAACGGCGGGATCGTCAACGGTGGTCGATAACAATATGGGAATTACAGGACTGAAGTCACTGTACTACTTTCTCAATGTAATGTGTGCTTTTACTACACTATATTAAATGCATTAATTGTCATTAAATCTGATAAATGGAATTAAAAAATCTTTTGTGTTGTTACTGGGACCTCATAAAGCTGAATAGGGAATAGCAAAACTAATGACAGTTTACCAAACAAACCATTATTCCCGTCCTAAACTCACACCAATGGGTTAATCAACCTTTAAATGGTATACTCATAGTTGTCTCTGCATATTAAAGGAATAGCTCACTCAAAAATGAAATTTTGCTGAAAATGTACTCCTCAGGCCATCACAATCCACAAGTAATCCACACAACTCCAGTCCGTCAATTAACATCTTGTGAAGCGAAAAGCTGCAAGTTTTAAGAAACAAATCCATCAAGTTTTTTTTAAACTTCAAACTGCATATTTCGCTCCTGATTCAGAGACGACTTTATCACTGGAGAAAGCATTATTATGCTTAGAGGACTGTTTGAAATTAAAAATGTCTTGATGATGGATTTGTTGATTTATCAGCTGTTTGGACTCTCGTTCTGACGGCACCCATTCACTGCAGATGATTCATTGGTGAGCAAGTGATAGAAAGCTACATTTCTCCAAATGTGTTCTGATGAAGAAACAAACTCATCTATATCTTGGATGCCTGAGGGTGAGTACATTTTTAGCACATTTTTTTAGGTGAACTATTCCTTTAAACTGGGAAAGACAGAATGCAATTTAGCTTTAAACATGAGACAGCGCCCTCTTCTGGCATGCATCTTAACCCTAAAAATACATGCAACAGCAGATCAGATTATATAAATGTAATAATTTTGGCAGGAAAATTTTATGTTACTGTTTTCAAATAACTAGCCTACAGTATAAAGTTTTCTTTATTCTCAATTACTAAAGGTTTAGTGAATCAAAAAATAAAATAAAAAAAGAAGGCATGCCCTAAAAAATGTTAACGGTTTAGACTGTTTTTTGGTTTTATATCCAGGGGCTTTCCAGAAACACTTATTAAAGAAAAAACAAACAAACAGCAACAAAAACAATTAAAACAAAACCATGAGCCTCTTTAAATACAAATTTGTACAACACACTCCTATTTTCATAGTGTTTTTATTCGTCTTAACAGTCGTCTTGATGACAATGTGCATTTAAAAAAAAAAATCTTATTCACTCAAGAAATTTTGTTTTATAAAGGTGATTTAAACAAAAATCAAAAATTAAGTTTTAAATTAAACGTGAGCAATGTTTTTTTCTGCACTGCTAATGGCACCAAACAGAATTGCAATCTGTACGTTTAAGCTGTCTAACAACATTATCTCAGAAAGTGGCATGAGTTTAACCGAGCGATGGCTGAAATTACTGAAAGTGAATCATTATTTTTGCAGTTCTTTCTGGTGCAACTAATGACGCATCATTGTAAACTTCACCTTTAAAAATTCTGCTCTTGTAATCAAATCTTTCCTACACTCAAATTTAGCTAAATATAAATTTACGTTTAGCTAAATATACAAATACATATAGCTAAAACTGCTTCTATGGCTGCCATTTGACAATCGTGATGAGGATACGATCATGACCATGAAAGAATAAAGCTGTTAAAATTCATTAGATATCACAGTTTAGATGTTTGGAGATACTTTTTTGGCCCTGAGACAGCGAATCTCACAGTCCTCCTGAGTGTCGAACCTGTTGCTGTTCCCGTCACAGCCTCCGTACCAGAACTGGACACATCCACCACTGCGGACGTTGAAGTACCATTTCACTGAAAAGTTTGAGCAAGATCCTGCATCGAGTTTGAGCTGGCAAATGTCTATGAGCAGAAAAAGTAGAAATAAAGTTTTAAGTTGCACACAATAATGAATAGACTGATGGGTTTGAGGCAAAAGTCACACCTTTAATACTTGTATATTTCATCATGCATATTGAGTTCAGCAATAATTTTATACTTGATTTGCATGATTGTTTTAGTGAATCAGGGAAGCTCCTCATATGTATCTCCATTTGTGAAAAAAGAAAAGTAAAATAATAATAATAAATCATAAATCATAATGCGATTAATTTGTTTTCATTCTAGAAATTCAAAATATTTTATGGTTAGGGTTAGGCTATTGGAATTACCTTTATATAAAAAAAAGAACAGTAAATGTGTCTTTACCCTTGATACTGGAATCATCCTTTGGAGGATTTTCAGATTCTGTGGCGGAAGTTTGAACAATCTCAAAACTCTGTACAGGTAAATGGCCTACATGAAAGCATTGAATATATACATTAAAAATGTAATATTAAATTATTATAAATATTTTAAACTACTATATGTAAAAGAGGTAATTAATGCATTATGCATTACAACGTTAATAGATTAATTAATTCCTTATATATACATAGTAATAATAATAATAATAGAATAAAATCACACCCCATTGCTGATTTCCGATCATTTTGACCAACAGAATTTTATTTTTCATGAAAATGCTAATGTTCTCACATTGCACTCAAATCTAATAACTTTGATTATGCAGGGTATAACAACGTTTTGTATGATTTTTTCACACCTTATTAGACTTGGTATTCCTGGTGAAATATACCAGCTTACAAAAAATTGCTTATGAATCTCTCATTATGGCTATATTTTACTAATATTGAGTTAAATCTTTTGGTAACACTTTACTTGAAGGGGTTTGCATAAGACTGACATGACACCTTCATAATCATGACATGATACATGTCATGAATATGGAGGTTTTATGCATGTTTATGACAACTGTCATTAAGTGTCATTCGCTCAGTTATGTCATTTTTAATGCAAATATGACATTATTTGACCTAACCCTACCCCTACCCTTACCCCTAACCATAGCCCATAACAAAGACATCTCAAACAATGTCATCTTTGCATTAAAAATGACATAACTGAGCGAATGACACTTAATGACAGTTGTCATAAACATGCATAAAAAACCCTTCATATTCATGACATGTGTCATGTCATGATTATGAAGGTGTCATGTCAGTCTTATGCACACCCCTTCAAGTAAAGTGTAACCAATCTTTTTATTACCAAGGGTTAAATAATTGTAATTTACACCAATAAAAAAATATGGATTATGAACAGCCTAAATATCAGTAAGCAAGTTCGGTCAATTTACCTGTAGACACACATTCCCTAAAGCACTCATCCTCTGTCAAGAATCGGTTTTCATTTCCGCCACAACCACCGTACCAGAAGTGCATGCATTTCTTAGTCTGCTGGCTGTAATACCATCTGGACATATACGATCCACACACATGGCCTGAATCTTTCTCAAGGAAGCATCGTGCTGTTGGAAACAAACAGTACACTCCATTAATTCCCTGCAGCACTGAATACTGAACTCTGTCAGAGAAACAGCATAAAAGCTTGTGCATTTTTAATGTGTGTGAGGATACAGAACTATGCCAGAGATATGTGCAACTCCAAAAAAGGTAGAGCAGCTAAATCAAGGGTTAAATTGGCCAGTAAGATCTAGATTCACCACCTTTAGTCTTTGAAGGCTCCGTTTTGCCCTTTTTGTGCTCTTCTGTAAATTGTTCAGTGTCATCATATTCACTGGGTTCAGTGATTGGTTCTGTGTTTTGCTCATCATAAACATCTTCATATTGCTCAAAAGGTTCCTCTGTTGTGAAGGGCTCTTCGGTGGGCGCTTCAGTTGGCAGAATATCTCTGAAACACAGTTAGACGCATTCATAATATTAAAAAGCACAGAATGTGTCCTGTACAGCTAATTAGTGTTCAATATTGCAGCATCTGTTTGTATTTCAATGTGCAAATAAAAACTAAATATATGTTTTATGAAGCCCAGGTTTCCCATTTCTGCCACAGTGCAAAAACTCAAAAGTCAACAAGTTAAACATTTTAGACCCTAAAACCATTTAATTATTGATCCCAAACTTAACCGACTGTGCCAAATGGTTTTGAAAACACACAATCCATGCACTAACCTTTGTGATTTTATGTCGGAAGACTGTGGTTAGTAAATCACATTACCTCTCTGTGGTTTGTGGTCCAGAGTCAACAGGCCTCACCACAAAACCACGACAATCACGAGTCTGTATTGATGACCGGGGTAAGATTCCTCCTACAAAACAACAGCAGATACACAGCAGGGTTATTATTTATTAACTGGAAAAAAAAACATTTTGTATTCCTTAAAAGTTAAGGTATATATATATATATATATAGATATATATATCTATATATATATATATATATATCTATAGTAATATTCTTACTTAAATTCTAACTTATTTAAGCTAGTTTTGAAGGTACATTTCGAATTTTAGTTTAGCTTGAAATACTAAAATAACTAAAACTGAAATAAAAATTTATAAAAACTATGTGAGCTTATTTCCAAATTTGGAAAATACAAAAACATTAATTACTAAATCTAAAGAACTCATGCATGCTGCGTGACAAAGTACAGCTAAAAACAAATACTCAAATTCTGACTAATATTAAATAGAAAACGAAAAATATAAAAGTAATTATTCACATTTTTATAATAAAGTGAAAATAATTTAATAAATACGAAATTTTGTGTTTATACTACTTGTAATGATGAAAGAAGATGTTAGGCCTGTTTAATTTTCAGAAGATGAGGACATCAGATAATACTGATTTTTTTTGGGCTATTGCTCATAGAAAACTTTTTAAAATGACAAAAACACAAAATGACAAAACTTTCAAATTAAATTTAACTATAATAAAACTATAATAAATAAAATAAATAAGGTTGCTGGTTAAATACTGCTTAAAAGGCAACAAAACTCTACAGAATGTTTTTTGAGACGTTAAAAAAACATTTATGTTGCAAATGATTAAATAGCAGTTTTTGATTTTAAAGTGGTCATATGATGCGATTTCATTTTTTGCTTTCTCTTTGGAGTGTTACAAGCTGATTGGCATATATAAGATCCCTGAAGTTGCAAAGACTAAAAAGTCTCAAAAGTCTCAAAACCAAAGAGAAATTCTTTATCAAAGTTAAGACTCTGCCACCCCCCCTAAAACGGCTCTAACACGCCCCCACATATCTACGTCGCTATGTGGGAAGATTTGCGTAACGCTGCTCAAATGTTCACGCAAAGAAAGAAGGCATGGTTTCAGTAACCGCAGTTAGTTTTGAAGCAGCATGTCAGGGAGACGCTATGTGTTTCAATGCGAAAGCAAAAGCACTTTATTTGACCTTCCAGAAGTAGATGCATTTAGGAATCTTTAAGATATCTTACAACAGAACAGCAATGCATTTTTTGGATGACCGTTTCGTGAACCTAGGAAAGGATTTAATTCTGACTTTGCTATGACAATCTGTTCAAATGCGGAGTTTTGCGCATCGTGTGTGTGTGTGTTTGTGTGTGAGTTTGTGTGTGTGTGTGAGAGAGGAGAGAGAGAGAGAGAGAGGGAGGGAGAGAGAGGAGAGAGAGAGGGAGAGAGAGAGAGAAAAAAAGAGAGAGAGAGAAAGAAAAAGAGAAAGAGAGAGAGAGAGAGACAGCATCACAGTAGAGTCAGCTGTCTTAACCGTGGCTTGTGGACTGCAAACACATACCAGCTTCATCACTGTTTCTGTCACGAGACTCTGTTCCCCTTTCGGAGTCTTGAACTATGGTAAAACTAATTACATATTTACTGTTTTTTACATTTATTTTGAAACATGAAGCTATTATGGTAAGGGGCGTTACATTTCCTACGAGTGCTTGCAGTGTTCGGCCAATTACAATGCAGTGGGTCAGCTGTCCAATCAGAGCAGACTGGCTTGTCGGAAGAAGGGACTTTGTAGAAAACAAAGCGTTAGAGAGAGGCGGGGCATAGAGGACCTAAAATAACGTATAGTATTAGAAAAATAATGTGTTTTTTTGAACATTACGCAGGTCACATATTCGTTACACCACATACACAAAATATGATCTTTAAAAAGCATCATATGACCCCTTTAATTTTCAGAGGAAAAAGTCTGCAAGTTTACAAAACAGACCATGTTAGTAAGCAGTTCAATCGCAGCGGCCTTATGAAAACACAACCATGAATATTTCTTACTGTGGAGCATATGCAGGAAGGCGTAAGCGAAGCGTGTGCCATAATCTCTGTCATCCAGGAAAACCAGGTGCTGCTCCAGAGGAGAACTGGTGAGCTCCTCCATCTGTGTCCAGTCGAATCTCTGTCCCGCCATGAGGATAAACATCACAACATTCTGACACTTACACAGTCTAGACAAATAATCAAGCTGAGCATTGCTGTGCTCAGAATCTCCACCAAAAACAGCCATGACCATTCGTTTGCTTCGTGGTCTTTCTGCTTTAAGGATAATGTTAGTAATCAGCCTCTCCAAAGCAAACTCAGGATGGGATGTCCCGCCCACTTGCTTCACTGTATTAGTAATATGCCTCTTCATGATATTGCGATCTTTAAATGTAGTGAAGCTGAACTCCTCGCTGATGTAAGATGAGCCGTAAACGGAGCTCTGCTGGTAGACGGACACTCTGTTTTTTCCGTCGGCTCTGCTCGGCTCGCTGCTCACACCGATCCGGTCCAACAGAGACAGCAGGATCTCCTTCGTGTTTACATACTGTTGAGTGTTCAGGTTATCAGACCCATCCAGCAGCACAGACATGTCCAAATCCATCTGCAGGGGTGAAGGCCGGATTACACCACACAATGGGTCTGGGTTACAACGATCTGGCAAGAGAGAATAAAAACCCTTGGCTTGTAATTAAAGACATCCATGATCCAAAACCTACCTACATAAGCCGCATCCTAACAGAAATGGAACCTCCTCAGTGATTGATTGAACACTCTAGATAGGCAGCAACTCTGTGTGTAAGAAAACACACTTAAAAAAAAAAAAAAACATGCATTTTGTTGGGATTTAGAATCAACTTTTCTGTAACTTCATCCACCATCAGTAGATGGATTTTCACTAAGCTTGTTGCAATGCATTAATGGGACTGACGTCTCATTGGGAAGTTGGCTTGTTGGCATTGCTAAGATAATGACATAATACTCTAATACGCATAAATTAATAATGCATGCTAATTTTGGTCAAATTAGGGCACTTTTTGGATTAACAGTACACATTTCTTTAACTTTGTCCATCACTAAGGATTTTTACTGAGCTTGTTGCTATGGATTATACTTGCTGCCTTAAGGCCAATTCACACCGCGCCGACAAACGCCAACAGACAAGTCTGTTGGAGTTTGTTGGATCAGTGTGTTACCCCTGTCGGCATTGGTCGGAGTTGGTTTTAACCCGACTGAACATGTTTAATCGGCGTTTGTTGGGTCGTGGAATGTCTGAGCAGTGTGATATGATTTTCCAACAAACGACAACAAACTCTGACGTAATCTGACCAGGCCACGAACCGTTGCCATGACAATGAGGCAAGACTGCAAGTAGGTGCTGGGCGCGCTTAGGAAAATAACTTTAAAAATGGCAGGTTTCTGGACAAACCAGAAAGAGTAACAGTTTTTGGATCTTTGGGAGGGGAGCTGTTTTTATACAGTCTATGGAGGAGAGGCCAGAGCTTTATGCGGTGGGTGTGGCCGAGTATACCAACCGCAGCGCGAGGGGGAATGCGAACAGATCGATCGCTATAGCGCTTGGGAAATTTCACAACGGAAATTTATTTGACAATATATTATTATTATAATAAAACTGCCTTACAATAATACCAAAGACATTAATAACAGTATCATTTTGATTGTTGTTACAAGATCATCCATTTTCCCCCCTAGTTAACTCTCCCTGACTTGGAGTCTGTTGGCGTCTATTGGGGCAGTGTGAACATGACAGTTATTTTTCATAAAATTCTAAATCCAGCGGCCAACGTGTCTGTTGGCGTTTGTCGGTGCGATGTGAATTGGCTTTTAGGGGCCATTCACACAGAATGTTGTTTTCTTCTGCCTTTGTATGTTTTTTTTTTTTTTTTATTGACTACATAAACATGGGCTAGACAGACATGTTTGACTGTGGCAATCATATCTTGTGTCTATTACAACTTGCAAGCATGACACCACATTCTAAAACACAGCACTCAAGTTAAAATAAGTTCAACTTGTAAAAAAACCGCATCTCTAGACCTTGAACCCCCCCTCACACTGTCATGTCTTGCATTTTTAAACATGAAAAATGCATTCTGTGTAAATGTTCCCTTAGAATTTGAATACAATGAGATATTTTAAGAGGCAGCGTAATGCTGCATACATTTTGGAACGGCTTACACTTTGCATCAGGACCTTGTCTATGACTACTTAAAATGCTGTCTACGAAGGTTTTGGAACAGAGCTTTAATTTGTATTCCTTTAAATGTTTGGATGCTCAAAGAGATGAAAAGGATCAAATGTGAATGTCTGCACTGGAGCTTACCAAAACAAATGATGCACTGTTTAATGCGATTTACTCCTCTGCCATCAACGATAATGTAGCTTCCTGTGTCATCAACCTGAGACAGACATTTGAGGTAGAAATTACTCTTATTCAAAGCTGAGAGCACTAGTGAATTATCCGAAAAAATCAGGGTATCTTCCGTCCAATCAATTTTTGTTTTAATATTGAAATCTGAAAAATGAAAAACGGGCACATATTTCGTTTTTCAATTATTCAAACAAAACGAAAAATCAAGAATCCGGCTTAATTTTTCGTTTTTACATTCAGGGATAGAAAACGAATAAACAACTTGAATATTCGATCTCTACATGTGGGCGGGAATGAAACGCCCCTCTCTGCTAATTGGTCAACCAAACATTACAACATAATAATAGTCCTAAAAAAAACCTTAATAATAGTCCTCCGCTTCTATTGATTCTTAACATGTTTATTTCTACTACATTTTATCTCTTCATCAAACAGCCAGATTAATGAATGGCTTGACACAAACCATACTGAAGCAGAGCCTTTTGGCCCTAGTTTATTATAGTTATCCACCTATTAAAATCTGTGTGGCAAAGCTGCGCGACGCACTGCAGCAAGGGGAGAATGTATTGACCACTATCAATTTATGTGAACATAGTCATAACTTTTGTTTTAGACAATACGCTGCATTTTAGACAAAGGAGGAACTTAAATAATATTACAGATATGAAAATAAATGACTTTGTGTAATTTACCTTCACAGCACATCTATTATTTTTCTATTTTGAGTTTTATTCATAGAGCACTTTATACAAATTTAGGAAATCATCTGTTATTATCCCTCTGGCATGGGACTATTTGTTCCTCACAGTGCTTGTTTCAGTGATTGACTTTAGTGAAACGTGATTTGACGTCATTATTTGAAGGTGACCTCGTTTGAGTTTAAGAACATAATCCAACCTGAATAACACTTCGAACATAAGCAGTTTCAGCAGTAATCAGAAATTAAACTTCACCTAAGGGGCCTGATTTTCAGTTTTTTAATGTCTTTATTTATTTATTTTATTTTTTTACCTTTTACCTTTTTTATGTCATTTTTAATGTTAAATTCTTACATTAAATAAATTAGAATAATATGACAATAGGCTGTTACCAATTCAGTATCCATACCAAATCATTATTCAATGATATAGAACCTGGGTCTGATGATGCTTTTAAATGTATTTACAGTTTAATGTTGATAAGATGGCTGTATGTGCATTTACAGATGTATAATGAAATTAGATTAATGTTTTATACAACATTTTTAATAGAACTATGAATAAAATTAAATAATACTTGAATTATGAAAGTAATATCGTCACTAGGTGGCTGTAAGTCATTGTGTTAATATCCTTTTATTCAATCAATTGGTTCAAAATGCTTAATTCATTCATTTAGGAATAAAATCAAGCGGCTGTCTATAATAATTGGTAATTGAATTGTTGTCTATAATAATGGGTTTTTCAAAAACTGATTCATTTAGGAATGATACACCACTCTATGCACCTGCTGCGAGTCAGTCATACAACGGTTCTGTGACTTTGGTTTAGTTTGGCAGAGAAAATAACAATTGTGTATGGCATCAGTTAGCTGGCCAATACTCCATGTTAATTAAATAAACTCAGTTTATTGTCTAAAACTACCTGTGTTCACATAAATTAATAGTGGTCTGCGCTTGTCTACAATACATTCTCCCCACGCTGCAGTGCATCGCGCAGCTTTGCCACACATTATTTTAATGGGTGGATAACTATAATAAAACAGGCATGCCTAGGGCCAAAAGGCTCTGCTTCAGTATGGTTTGTGTCAAGCCATTCATTAATCTGGCTGTTTGATGAAGAGATAAAATGTAGTAGAAATAAACATGTTCAGAATCAATAGAAGCGGAGGACTATTATTAAGTTTTTTTTTAGGACTATTATTATGTTGTAATGTTTGGTTGACCAATCTGTGGAGAGGGGCGTTTCATTCCCGCCCACATATAGAGATCGAATATTCAAGTTGTTTATTCGTTTTCTATCCCTGAATGTAAAAACGAAAAATTAAGCCGGATTCTTGATTTTTCGTTTTGTTTGAATAATTGAAAAAATAAATATGTGCCGTTTTTCATTTTTCAATATTAAAACAAAAATTGATTGGACGGAAGATACCCTGATTCGAAAAAAATATATTTTTGATTTTCCACAAATTTCAAAAATCCATCCCTCACAAAATACTGGTTCTTGCATAATTATAATTTTTTTTATCTAATTTGAAAAAGCATGCATTACTCATTCTTTGTCATCACAGTCACTAATGCTGACTGAAATTAGTTTCATAATTGATTAACTGAACTGAATTGAACTGAATCAACATTGAACTGACTTGAGCTGAATAACAACACTATAGAGCTGCATTTAGCTAAATCAAACTTGTTTCATAATTTATGAACTCCACTGAATTAACACTGAACTGACTTGAGCTGAAAAAAAGAGACTACTGGCTTTTGTAGTGCTGGATTAAAGAGATCCAAAAATGAAAATTTGATGTTTATCTGCTTACCCCCAGGGCATCCAAGATGTAGGTGACTGTTTCTTCAGTAGAACACATTTTTTTAACTCCAGCCGTTGCAGTCTGTCAGTCGTGTAATGCATGGCAATGGTAACAAAATCTACGAGAGTAAAAAAACATGCACAGACTAATCCAAATTAAACCCGTGACGACACATTGATGTCCTAAGACACGAAACGATCGTTTTGTGCCAGAAACCGAACAGTATTTATATATTTTTTTACCTCTAATACAGCACTATGTCCAACTGTCTTTGGGTGCGCGCACAACTTCCGGTGCGTGAGGTGTGTTCGCGCTCTGGCATAGTTTACGTTAATGGGTTTGTTGATATCCAGCCGAAGAGCAATCACCCATAACTTCAGGTGAGTAGGCTAGAAGTTGGGAATACGTGGAAAGTCACCACTCCCGAATGAGTTTGTGTGAGAGAAAGCAATCTTTTAGTTTTAAGTTGGTTTAAACAATCCGGATAAGCGCAAGTAAGTACCATTTTGATTAGCCGTCGTACCTACAATGACTGTGCACTGTGTAAACAATGAGTGACGTATACCCGCGAGAGATCACTTCCGGCGCTTGCGTAAACTACGCCAGAGCGCGTACACACCTCACGCACCGGATGCCGTGCGCGCGCCCAAAGCAGTTGGACATAGTGGTGTATTAGAGGTAAAAAATTATGTAAATACTGTTCGGTTTCTGGCACAAACCGATCATTTCGTGTCTTAGGACATCAGTGTGTCGTCTCGAGCCGCAGGGTTTAATTTGGATTTGTCTGTGCATGTTTTTTTTACTCTCATAGATTTTGTTACCATTGCCATGCATTATATGACTGATCGACTGCAACGGCTGGAGTTAAAAATCTCAGTTTGTGTTCTACTGAAGAAACAAAGTCACCTACATCTTGGATGCCCTGGGGTAAGCAGATAAACATCAAATGTTCATTCTTGGGTGAACTATCCCTTTAAGCTTGTTTTACAAATTTGCATCATTACTGAGCTAAACTGCATCAACACCGAACTGACATGAGCTCAATAATGACACTATTATACTTTATAGAGCTGCTTTGTGGTTGTTTCATAACTGATAACCCTTCCACTGATGTTGTTAGCGAACTGAACTGAATCCACATTGAACCAAATTGAGTTGAATAATGACACTATTGTCTGTTTTGTGCTACTTTACAGCTGTAATTGTATTTTAAGAACTTTGCAACATTAACACTTATTTTCCTGTTTATTACTGTGAAGTAATGTAAATAAATAAAAATGAAGGTGACTTGCATTTTTTGCATTTGCAAATCTGATGTTTTCTTATCTACCTGCATTGCTCGGCTCACATCAGCAGCAGGATTTAAGGCGATCACTCCGAGGCCAATGTCTGCAGCCTTGAACTCCAGCATGGCTGTTGCAAGGCTCGATTCATCCCTCGACGGCCCGTTTGTGAAGAACACGGCCACTTTCCTCATGAGCCTGCCCTTTCGGACACGTTTGAAGATGTTGCGGGCCACAAAGCTCATGGCTTGTCCGATGTCTCTAGTTTTTGTGGTTCTCTCTAGAGCGAATGTTCTTACAGCTTCCAGAAGGCTCTTCTTCTTAAGGTGTTCTGCGAAACGGATCAGGTTCCTGGACTCGCTGCTGTAGGAGATCACAGACACTCGAGCTCCCCATGGACAATTTGTTTCAATCAGGTGAGAAAAAATAAAAAAAGCAATAGGAAATGTCCCTTCCAACATAAAGATGGAGAGGAG
This sequence comes from Sinocyclocheilus anophthalmus, assembly GCA_018155175.1. Taxonomy (NCBI): domain Eukaryota; kingdom Metazoa; phylum Chordata; class Actinopteri; order Cypriniformes; family Cyprinidae; genus Sinocyclocheilus; species Sinocyclocheilus anophthalmus. The sequence continues at coordinate 668,767 of JADLZN010005202.1, read as the reverse complement.
CACAGGGGGCGGGAGAAAAAAATAAAAGCGGGGGGGGGGGGATCAGATAAAGGAAGGGAGGGGGGGGGAATTGAAGGGACAATAAAAGGATCGGAACCTCAGAACGGAAGGGAAAGTGGGGGGGAGGGAAGGGAAGGGTTAGACAGATGTGGCAGGTGGTCGTGAGACCAAAACGGCGGTTCAGGTAATGGTACCGGAGCCTTGCCCGTCCAGTTTACCTCGCCCCCCCACACAGAGACGCCTGGTTATAACGAGAGACAAAAAAAAAAAAAACACCTTATCTCGGACAATCCCGCGACAGTGTCCAAGGAATGCCATGCCACGAGGGTTCGATCGTGGTTGTAAAAGCGCTGCCTCTGCTGTCCTATTAGGACCGACATATTCCAAAGCCTTTTTGTAGAACTCTAAGACACACATATATGTCTACCATGGGGAACGCGTGATGTGTGCATCTCGGGCAAGAAAGTTAATACAACTCCCATTCAAGCCCAATGGTGAAAGTCATTCTCAAGGAACAAAAGCAGTAGTCGTATCAGCAAGCTGCAGTGTATGGAACGACGAAAATGCAGAATGACAACATTTTACAGTGAACATTGGTCAATCATTGTCAAGTTTAATAGATTGGACTCAAGAACAGGACACTCACAGAGGCCACAGATAGTAGACATCAACCAAAGAATAGTACAATAACATCCGATCATCGGACAACATGACAAATGCGTCTAGCTACGCAAGCTAACATCTCAAATCGTGGCTCCTGGAGATGGCGAGGCTGGGCTTCTTGAGGATATTTAGATGTGCACAGCGCTCTGAGTGCATCAAATCGCAGCGGTCTGAGGTATGATACTGCGATGGGTAGGTTCGAGCGCAGCGACATCCCTGAGCCGGAGTTGCAACATAGGTGTCAACAGCAGAAAATAGGAGACATAGGAATGTGAGCGCGCCAACGAGATCACGTGGACTCGCAGGTGAGGTGAGGTACTCTTAATAACTCATAATGTAGGTCAAGAGAAGAATAAGCGAGTTATGCTAATAATGTAGAAAAGCCTGCAACAGCGCTGCGACTGTCATGGGGACGGGCATGGTCTAGCATCGCACTTTAGTCCACCTAGAAATATCACATAACAATACTAAGTAAAACGAAGGTGAATGAAGTAGCATAAGACACAAACAGAACTAAATAAATCAATTGAAAAATGAGACAAGAGAGACAGCTGAGATCAGCGAGCAAGATAAAAGCACTAATATGTGTACATTTGAGCATATCAATCCTCTCTGCTTGGGGGGTCGACTACTGTATTTAGGACGGGGACAGGCACAGCGTGCGCGAACAACTCAGGCGGTGCGAGAATGGTTAGATCAGACTGCTCTATCGCACAACAATGTCTATATACAGGAGATAAGGATAGGTTGTACATTTTTGCTCCAGGGACTAAGCCAGTGTAAGAGCTAGTTGATGGGGTCATGGGGGCCGTGAGGACGCAGTTTTATAGAGTAATTATAAAATATATGAATGATAAACAAGCGAAAGAGGATGGAGTATTCTACCCCAGATTAACTGATGCAGAGTGAGATGAATGGTGGAGTCATAGCTGACTTCTTTCCAGTGGTAGATGCATTACTACGATCGTAGGATGACATTTCTGTCTGATCTTAGTTAGTACTACTGTAAACTCCGTAGATAGCTATAACAAAAGTCACCAGCCGTGGTCGTCCCAGGCACAAGGACAGGCAAAACAATGCACACAAAATAGAAACATGGTTCTATGGTGTCGGGTACATTAATTCGACCAGAGAGAGTACAATAAGGAATCATGACACAAGCGGACAATGTTTTGTGATGTATATAAGTATTTATTTAATCTGTAAGAAAGTGTTTGCAATTGACTGACCCTGTGTCCGTCCATCCCATTCTCTCCTGGAGTACCCGGAGGACCTTCGAGACCAGTGTTTCCCTGATCACATCAATACATAATACAACATAACTGCACACATTTCAAACAAGTATCCTGCAAACATACAGAAACTTCTCTATAATGTTAAGTAAAATAATATAATTTAAAAGTGTACCAGTTTTCCTCGATAACCTTTATGTCCTTTACTTCCACTGGATCCTTTGGTACCATCCTCACCCTATTATTATAATCACTGATATTAATAATGTTACATAATGTTATATTAATTTGAAACTATTTTTATTAACATTTCTACAATTACATAAAATGCCTAGTGATGAGCTGCAACAGATGATTAACTAGCTTTAACAGACCTGCAAACCAGGGAGGCCAAAGTATCCAATGTTTCCCTGAAAGCAATTTTATTCTGTTACTTGAATATCCATAAACATACACAAAAGAAAGAAAACAATTAACTGTATTTTCCAGAAAATAATGTTTTGCTCTTTGCTCATGTGCAAAGCTTTGCTCTTGATGTTAATTGCATTATATTTATAAATCGCTTTGGAAAATAAGTTATAGCATGTTTCAGATATAGCACAGATACCTTGTGTCCTTTGAGCCCAGAAGGTCCATACCCGTCTCTTCCATCTTGTCCCTTTTTACATAAAGTCATACATTAGACTGGAAAGTCGCACAAAACTATTTCATATAGTTTAGATGGGCATTTTAAGATCATTTCAGAACATTTCAAATCAACAATGCACAAATGCAACAACTGACCAGAGGCCCTTTGAATCCCTCTGATCCCAGTGCTCCATTGGGCCCCGGGTCACCCGGTGGACCCTAAATACAAGCAGGGACAGTGTGAAAAGAGGAGCACAGAATTTCTTTACAACATTATATGGCTGCTGCACTACTACATAATATACTGGAGACCAACCAGGTATTAAAGAAATAGTTCACACAAAAACTCAGACTCTCAGGCCATCCATGAAGTAGATGAGTTTGTTTCTTCATCAGAACAGATATGAAAGGATTATCATTACGTTTTTGCTCACCAATGGATCCTCTGCAGTGAATGGGTGCCGTCAGAATGAGAGTCCAAACAGCTGATAAAAACATCACAATAATCCACAAGTAATCCACACCACTCCAGTCCATCAGTTAACATCTTGTGAAGTGAAAAGCTGCGTGTTTGTCAGAAACAAATCCATTATTAAGATGTTTTTAACTTCAAACTGTTGTTACCGTTGCTAAAATACAAGTCATCTATCCATAATATACTGCTTTAAATTATTATTGTCTTATCTGAATCAGCAAAGACTGTTACAAATGGAAACAGTCCAAAACAGTTCTAACAAAAATGACTTGTGGTTATTGTGATTTTTATCAGCTGATTGGACTCTAATTCTGATGGCACCCATTCACTGCAGAGGATCCCTTGGTGAGCCAGTGATGTAAAGCTATTCTGTTCTGCTGAAGAAGACAAACTCATCAGTGTAGCGTCTGGACCAATCAAACACACAATTTTTCATTTGATTTAACTCAGTTATTCATTGTAACAAATCGTCACAGTCCCCTCACCCAATAAACATACTGGGTGCCAGGATGTCTGCAATGACACCAGGACCCCCTGGTCCCCATGGCAACTAATGCTGATATCACTGGTTTTATGACCCACAAGAATGTGAGTAGGGAAAATCACTACCTTTTTATAGGAAGAGACACAATGCACAGTAGAAATGGACTTTTCTCTAATTAATCCATAGGAAAACCTTTCTTTGAATGAACACATATATCCTTCAGATCATCGTGTATGTTGTCTTTGAGATTTTATACTGTTTTATGCAGGCTTATGATGGAAACACTCATTCCTGTCATCTTACCTATATGTAATCCTACCTTTTGTAATATGAATTCGTCTTTGAGATCTAAACGAGCGTGTATATTATTGTTGGTATAAAAAAAAAAAAACCAGGCCATATATTAGTGTCCTGAGAATCTTTAGTTATTTCGATTCAAGTTCCATATGCAAATTACCATGCTTCCACACAAAGAGTCATAAAACTCCCCAGTATTTCCAAACTCCCGCTTGGGATTTCCGTCTTTCTCATTGGACAAGCCCTCTTGAGAGGCGTGAATCTTCGCAGACTTTAAAGGCCTCACATTCAGTGACCCGCCCAGAGTCGGTGGTTTGGTTGAATTCTGAGAAGATGAAAATGTGAGCTACAATGCTCCAGGACATCCTAAGCTCGTGCCAGGTTTCGGCCTTGACTTTCCATTCACCAAGTTCATCTGACTCAAACTGGTTCTTTTCGATCAACCAATTTCAGCAAAGATCAACTTGAACCTTCAGATTGCATCAAAACTCTCTTTCAGACAGACGAGACTTGCAAATATCAAACTTAGTCTTATTAATTGATACATAAGGTATCATTTGCACCGTTTTACAAAGGTGTGTTTGAACTAAGTATCTGATGTTCCCTTCAGGCTGTAAATCTGCTGAATATGCAAATGGTTCCATAACTTCATTCCTTATTTCTCTCCTTTTTACTGCCTAAACTTTAACTCCTTTTCCTATACCAACTGTATGCGTGTGTGTGTGTGTGTGTGTTAGACCAGTTTAAGTGTTTATGTAGTATGTTAGACTAGTTTAAGTGTTTATGTAGTTAATAAAGTCTTACTTGTATCACACTTGACGTTGTTCATTGTTTGCTCATAACTGGAGTCACTTAATCATGCAGATTTATGCTTCAAGCTTTTGTAGAATTGTACAGTAACGAAGTTATTTCCCTTAACCAGGAAATTAACTGTTCTTAGAATTGACAGACAGTTGCCCCTGAGAGGACAAGTAAATATCTACAGCGGATCTAAATATTTATAATTAATTATAACTAGTTATGATTAATTATTCATATTTCCCCATGAGCTGATTCGCTACACTCATGCATTTTTTTACAGAATCAGGAAAAGAGAAAGAAGGAAGTAAGAAGAAAACTTCCATACAACAGTCTTCCATACCCTTGGCCCTCTGGATCCTCGACCTCCCTTTGAACCTTCAGGTCCAGGTGGGCCAAAGAGACCCTAAGAAAACACACATGGTTCTCTCAACATTCATTGTATTGTTCTTTCTGTGTTCTATACCATATGTTTTGTACACTAAGAGAAAAAGCATGAACATACAACTAGTTTAATCAACTGAATACACACCTGAATTCCAGGTGAACCCGGAGGACCATTGTCTCCTTGGAACCCTTTTGAGCCTGGTGGTCCCTGAACAAAAAAGATCAGGGAGGTATCACAGCTCATAGAATCAAACACTAACATCGGACATCTCTTATCTGTGTGTTTCTTTTTAAATAAAGGTGAAATGTCCTAGTTCTCACCACTTGTCCAGGATAACCAGGAATCCCTCGCTGTCCAGCTTCTCCTTTTTCATTTGAAGAGTCACCCTATACAGATACACACATTTACCTCACATTACCATGACAGAACAGACCAGAACAGATTATATTAGACAAGAACAAAATTGAACAGATTAGAAAATAGAATGCTATTTAAAACAGAATTGACTTTTGTAACAGTTCCGAGATGAATGGAATAAATGAAAAAATAACAGAATATAATAACAACAACAGGATACAAGAATATAATAAACAATAGAATATGTTAGAATTAGGAATAGATTACAACATACAAGATTAGAAAAGAATGGTATAGAATAGAACATTTAAGAACAGAATCTTTGTATTTTTTTCATGCTACATTACCGGCAATCCTGGTTGGCCTTTTCTTCCTGGAGCACCCTACCAAAATACACTGAGAAGTTATCTGAAGGATAAAACTTCATGAAGGACGAAAAAAGGACATCCAGGCAATTAATGTTAACTATTCTGAAAATCATAATACAAAACGTTAACACATGTACTGCTCAAATACCTCTAAAAGTCTCTGTGGTCAAAAATACAGTAGCAACAGTAGCATTGTGAAATATTATTACAGTTTAAAACAACTGTTTTCGATATATTTTAAAATGTAATTTATTCCTGTGATGCAAAGCTGAATTTTCAGCACCATTACTCCAGTCTTCAATGTCACATGATCCTTCAGAAAACATTCTAATATGCTGATTTAGCAAGAAACCATTTGTATTATTATCACAGCTGAAAATAGTTACGCTGCTTAGTGAAAGTGTGAAATCCAAAATACATTGTCTTTTTTCAGGATTCTTGGATGAACAGAAAGTTTGAAAAATTTTAATTTAAAAACAATTTATTGGAAACAGAAATCTTTTGCAACATTTTTAACAATTTCATGTGTCCCTGTTGAATAAGAGCATCAACTTCTTTTAAAAAAAAGGTGATCCAATATTTTGAACCTCAGTCTATATCTACCTGTAACACATGTAAATCAAAAAATGCAATATGATATTGTGTAAAAGTGTTTTAGCATGATTATTAAACTATCTCAGGATAGAGGGATACTGACTAATACAGAAACTATGCATTATCAGATAAGAAGTACAAAACTAGGATTGTAAGATTAGGGTATCATCCCAGTCACGTCCCATTAGGCGTAATGGTTAGAGAGTCGGACTCGTAACCCAAAGGTTGTGGGTTCGATTCTCGAACCGGCAGGGATTGTAGGTGGGGGGGAGTGAATGTATAGCGCTCTCTCCCACCTTCAATACCACGACTGAGGTGCCCTTGAGCAAGGCACCGAACTCCCAACTGCTCCCCAGGCGCCCCGCAGCAAACCGGGAGTGTGTGTGTTCACTGCTGTGTGTGTGCACTTTGGATGGGTTAAATGCAGAGCACTAATTCCAAGTATGGGTCATCACATGTCACGTCACATGTCACGTCATGTCACGTCACACCTTTGTACCTTTTTTTCTGAGAGTGTAGTTACAGTACTAGTACAGGTAATACTCACAGGATCACCGTTATCTCCAGGTCTGCCTGGGGGTCCAACAGTGCCCTGGTCACCCTGACAACAGAACACAGTCATAACACACTTTTACTGAAATCGGTCACATATTCTTGTAACATGCTAAAAAAAAAAGTGGTTCTAAATCATAGATGTTTCTGATATTTGGTCACTTGATTCTCTTTTATTAAAGTTCTTAATTTGGAATTTTTCTTCAATGAAAGTCAAAGCAAGAGCCAAGAAAAAAAGGTCAATTAAGAAGCAGTAACATTTGTGGCTGTGTCAACTTGCACACATGTGTAAGTGGTGTTAACATTAACTTATAATTAATCACAAGTGTAAATGTGCTAACTTTGACAGCCTGCAAAACCCATAGTCGCATGGGAGGATTTTAAAGTAGTGTATGCATAATAACAGAGGAAGAATGTAATTATACAACATTTGGTTTACGACACAACGCTACTGAAACAGACACATTCTCTCACTCTTACACAAACAAATTGAGTTAACATTTTCCAGAAGAAGTGTAAAAAAAAAAAAGACCCTCACCGGGAGCCCAGTATCTCCCCTCTCGCCTTTTGGACCTGGAGTTGTGTTGTCTATTCCTGGTGCACCCTGTAACGTAAACAGAGAACATTGTACAGACAAATCAAGTCAGGTTGTTTAGACGGTAAAAAACAGCTACTATAAACACAGAGAAATACTTACAGGATCTCCTCTCACTCCGCTGTGTCCGTCAGGTCCCGGACTGCCTCTGAAACCCTTCACACCCTAAAAGACAGAAATAACAGTGAGGAAGCCACTGGGTTGTTTTAAGGAGACAGCTGTGATCAAACACATGTGTGATGTAGTTACAGCACTGCCTGGGTCTCCTTTAGGTCCTGGAAGCCCATTTAGGCCAGGATCACCCTGCACACAACAGAAACAGAGTACAGTGAATCAATCAAATGACTCAATAACTCATTTGGTGACGATGCGGTGCTCAACTAAGCAGTTTCATTGCCCACTTATGGGTTTAAATTACTGCAGTGTTTACAAGGCAGCACTTTACTGATATTCCTCAAACACAATTAATTACTATTACTTGATCATACATATGATTACGGATATTTACAAAAGATATTACTTTTATAAGTGGTCAAACGTACAAATTTTGCTTGGTGGTGTATATAACAGACAAAAAACCTATAGACTTACACTGAAAGAGAGAATTTTATACTTTATAGAAGAGTTATACATAACGTTTCAGATTTTAATTCAGATTTTTTTCAAAGTCAGATATCAATAGGTGCATTTTGATGCATATATGCATATTGTGTGTATGTGTATTTTCAACTTTCTTGCATCCATCTAAGTGTCTATAACCTACGACAACTTTTTAATGCACAAAAAAAACTGATTTACATAAAAAAGGCTTCTTTTGTTCCATCTAGATATCTTCACAAATCTATTTCTCTGTACATTTCTCTGTATATTGCATATTTTGTATTGATTTAGAATTTACAACATAGTTTTTCGCAACCTAAACTCTGTAATTTCTACTCCAACATGGATAAATAAACTTTACTCTGCTTTTTGAACAAATTCAAATATTTATATATTTACATCTAATTTATATATTATTTTACAATAGTACATGTGAATGTAAGTGTGGAAAAGGGGCAGAGGAGATAATTGTGACCTGTTCTCCATCAACTCCATCCAGCCCATCCTCCCCATCTTCTCCCTGTCAGACAGAGGTCAAAGGGTCACACACACTTACAGTCTGTTTAGGGAAGTAATCAACAACACTAAACAAATACAATTTGCAATTGTACTTGTTTAAGACCCTAAAATAACATCTGCAGCTTGGAAAAAATTGCCAGACAAAAACTGCCTCATGAAAACTGTTAACATCATCATTATTAATGAGAATCTGAACTTGTTTTCTAGTAAAAGTGTGCAAGAACCTTCTAAGCAAAATTTTCAAAAAAAATGTTTACTTGTTAATGTATAAAACAAGTTTAAAAAAATATGTTATTGCAAAAAGATTCTATGAAAATAGTCTTAATATGTCATGCAATTTTGCTTGTCATGTAAGTTTGACTTGTATGACTGAGACAAGACAACTATACTAAAAAAACGTTACATTATTTTTGAGATGTAAATTGTGGTTGTAGAAGAAAACAGCAGAACAATCTCTCAGAAAGCACTTTTAAAATCTTTTTTTGGCTTTTTCGGTTTACATTTTTGTCCAAAATAACTGTAAAAGTGGGTGCAATTATAGAGCGAACAGCCAGTAAATAGAATAATAACTCATGTTACTCACTTTATTTCCAGTGTAGCCTCTCTGGCCCTATTAAAATGAGATTTAAAAACATTTCCTTTATTCAGCACAGCTGTAAAACTCATCTGGTTTACCTGTCCTCATATACAGTACAGACAATAACATATCCTAGCCATGCGGTTAGTAGTAGTCTTGTAGGTAGCATGTATCTATTCCTAAAAAAATGTGTTCACACTTAATGTATGAATGTGTTTGCACCAAATAATAAAATATTAAACAATTTTATTTTTATATTAACAATTTGATTCTTTGATTCATCTTATTTTTAACGATTATTTATTGAACGTAAAAACAGAAAAAGTACCAGTTTAAAGTTCTATTAACAAGTGGTGTATGAAGAAATACAGTACTGTACTATCTTGCATACTAAGATAAATTCAGAAATTCCAAGCCGAACATTGCACTGATAAAAGTGGCATCAAGAGATGCATCTCCAGTGATAATCGTATGTTACATTACATTTATTCCTCTGTTTCCAGGGCAACCGCTGTGTCCCTGAGTTCCATTCAGCCCTGGTGGTCCTCGCTCTCCCTGCCAGAAACAAGATGGGAGAAAGACTGTTTATTCATAGCATATACAACGTACATCCTCTATAAAACATGTATATTCTGTCCTATATATACAGTATCATCAGTGACACATTGCAGGGCAAAATGCCTGAAACATAAATTTTTAATGATGTTATTCCGCGACACAATCTGTGAATTACTAATGCTGACATTTCGGAATTGGACTATTAAGGCAAGATATTACAGGCAAAAACAATGGGTCTCATTCATTAAGCATGCGCACGCACAAATTTGTGCATGAAATGTGCGTACGAACGAATTTAAGAACAAATTTTTCAAAAAAATGTATTCTAAATTTATGAAAAAATATAGGAACAATTGAAACCATATGTACGCAAAAAGCACTTACTTTTAGACGTGCTTACAAGCTAATTTTTTAAGAGTCATAGTCATCCTAGATGACATAATTATATATAATATAAATAATTGCCTTAATTTGTATATATATGTTATAGTATATTGTACAAATAAGAAATAATCCGTGCAATTATTAGTGAATGAGACCCATTGTTTTATCAGGCACTGGTCAGTCTTAAAATTTTGGGCTATTTGACTTTTCATAAAATGTTCCAGATTACCAGAAAGAAAACAAAATAAATGTGATGAGTGGGGCGGGGCCGAGAGCTGTGGGAGCGGAGCGAAGACGGTAAATGATAATGAGCGACACCTATGCCCCTCAACGGTCTCGAGTCCAACGGAGGAGCTCCGGAAGGAAAAAGGGAGGAGTAACAACAGTGTTGGATGAGAGAGGACCAGGCCTGGGGCCCGTTCTTCATAGTCGCTAACGGGGGTGCATTAGCTGATATTTGATTTGCTATTTGGCGTGATCTGATTGTTGGGGTTTCTTCAGAAGATCATACCTAAAAACGAGGCCCTATAGCAACAGGCCCGTAAGCTTAAACCTGCTCGGGAGCAGGCTTATTTCTTGTAAACAGGATTAGATTGCATCTTTTAAAGCAGAATTGATACTTAAAATCTGTCCGCTACCACCGCAACTTTATTACAAGAGTACAATCATTTAAAATAATAATCATTTAAAAAATTTATTTAAAGATAATATAATAATGTTGTGTATTCTTTAATACTATAGACACAGCCAGTTTTACACACATACAATTAGATTTATTTGTCATAAAATTATTACTTCATAGTCTTCGACACATCTAAACATATATTATAGAGTCGTGTGGCGTTCATTTTAGTGCTGACAGCCTTATGCGAGTTCTGATGGAGCGCAGGAGATGCGATAACACTGAATCTTTACCCTTAAGAAGTTAATTAAAGCTGTCACGAACAATGCTGGTTCAATAGTCAAATTAAATGAGTTTCTACTATACATTGAAAGAAAAATGAAAAGCCTGTACAATATAGAAATCGTGATATCAATACTTAGGAATCATGTAAAAAAATAATAATTAAATAAACCGGTGCACATTTCATTTATCTAGTATAACTTTTTAAATACAACGCAAACAGAGTTTTGTTCGCTTGGCTGTTTTCTTATAAAAGTCCAAAAATGTGTCAAGTTTTTCGCCAGGTGTCTTTTTTAATTATATGATGTAATTACGTTGCTGTCTTGCCACCGGCCAATCGCTGCATTGCTGATCGTGGTTTCGAGTATCGATACATAGCCCCTTTTAAACCAACCCATGAACGGGCAATTATCTGAGATAACTCAATCCAGGCATACTAATCATCAACAACAGGTGCGTTCGAAGAACCGAATTAGCCAGATCCTGATTAGCACGATGATATAATCTTGGATGTGACATTTCATCTCGGATGTAATAAGCGACGTACGAAGAACGGGCCCCTGGACTATTTATGTTGTTGTTGTTTTATGCGGCAGTCGTCCGTGAGGGGCTGCCGCTTTTACTTTCATTTTGTGTTTGTTTATTTGATTATTAAAGTTTTATGTTTAAATGTTCGCCGGTTCCCGCCTCCTTCTTCCCAGAGCTACGAACTTTGTTACAATGAACTTTTAAGTGTTGCGTATATATTTGCGACTATAGATTTCAATTTCAATACCTATCCTTAAAGGCCCTTTTCTCAAAATGTGTTTTTCTCCAACACAGTAGCATGTACACACCCCAGACTTTCTATATTTACACACTCCTATCTATATTCTGACGTTTTGGGGTTTTTTTACAGAAAGGTTTGCATATTTTTACAAAATATATAATAATACTGTTGACAGCATTTTCTGATTCATGGAGAGACAAAAAAACAGATATACAAAATTCCTTCTGTATAAACTTTTGACTCTAATATGTCAGCAAAAGAAACAAGAATTTTGAACCTGGCTTTATCCAATATTCAGATTTCTGTTCTGGAAATGTATGCAAATTAGTGCCTGTGTAATTAGATAATGCCTCTTTTGCTTATTTAAGCATAACATTGCATAAAACTTTTTAAATTTGGAATTTTAATGTTATCAATCAAGTATGGTGATATTTATTAGTTACATGTTGTTTTACCCTATTCACTTGGGGTGTTTTGCCTTAAGTACATGTAATGTGAAGGTCATGTGACATCAGAAATCAGGCTGACAGTTTCACTTACCATACTACCTTCATCTCCCGGAAATCCAGGATGACCCTTCTGACCTTTATATCCCTAAATAATAAAAGAAAACATGGATACTGACACATAAAACCTGCATAGGCAGAATTTCTTGAAGACATCATAGCCATGTTCCTGGTGTGAAGGCTGTTAAAAAATCTAGCTGCCTTCTAACTAAGATACCTAATTTTAGTCAAATTGCATTTGTCACATTTAGTCACAATGCATTTATCATTCAGATAATGACATAATGCATCAAGCTCAGCGAGAAAAAATCCGTCCATGCTAAACAAAGCAAGAGAAAATATGTAAACCCAAAAAAATTATTTTCTACATTATCAGAATTGAGGGGCTTTGACCTTTTGACCCAAGCTTTCAGGGGGTCCTCGTGGTCCAGGTACACCGGTGCATGAACAAAGCACATCGCAGCATTTCCTCAGCACTACTGTTTCCTGAGGGGAGAGCAAGGTGCACAATGAGTGAATCTGTTTGTATTTTGTTGCTGAAGTCACAAGCCATGCATCCAATCAAATTTTAGGGTATTTTACTACAAATGTATCCGTCACTTGGCAGTAGCTTGAAAAATTAGACAGGTGCATCCCTTAAAACTATAAACACATATACAAAAGTTGCCAAAGTTTAAATATTTGTCCAGTTGCAATGATTTGTGTCGACAACAATGTGTTTTGTGTGGTGATTTATAGTCTACCAAGAGCATCTGGAAATCAAAGATGTTAATAAACAATTAAATTAATTAAAAAATAATCAATATTTGATGATTGTACAATAAACAAATATTAAATTTGGCTCCAGAAACAAAGGCCACAAAGCAGAATGCATTTAAAAAATAGTAGAGAGCTATTGTATTCAATTGAATATATATATATATATTATATATATATCTAATATATATATATATTATATCTGAAAACACTAGTTTGCCTATATTTTGCCTGTAAGCATTGTTTTGATACTTACAACCTGTTTCATAAGATCGTTGCCTAAATTTAGCATGTTGATGGTCAGTGGCTGCATGTAGCCGAAACCTCTGCCAAATTCCAGCTGGTGAACGTCCATTATTCCCTCCAAAGACACAATCAGCAGTGCACTGACCCCTAGTTTACACATCAGAAATGAGCACACATGGGTTTAGTACAGAGTGACTGCAGAGGAAATGGTTCAGGGTCACAGTCTTTGCCTTAAACATTTTGTGGAAGAAACGTCCCACAAAAAAGACAGGGAAAACATGGCATAGGCATTCATGGGGGCTACTTATACAAAATTGCAAATTAAGATAAAAGGTAGTGTTTTTAAATAAAAAACTAAACAAAACCAAAATGCAATTGCATCCTTTTACAAAATGTATTAAAGTTCTGCACACAACTGAGTTTTGGCTGGATCAATCTTGAAATACTTTACTTTGCAATGGCTCAGTTTTTATGGTTAAGATATAAAGTGTGGACTGTGAAAATGGAGGTATAATCCGAAAACAATGATGCATGTTTAGTGATGTGATATAGTACCCACAGATATCTATGGCTGTACCAGCATTGTTGTCCCTCCTATTCACTTTCATAGTGTTGTTTAAACGCTACTTTGTATACTCCTAATATTACATTACAAATATGACAGAAAATTTACTCCTTCTTGTTTAGCGGCAAAACAGGACAATCGTGCTGTCTGAATATATGGAATAACAATTTCGAGTGTGACCTGGATGCACCAGCAATTGGAGGGATATTTTGCTAATAAAATTTTAACTTTTTAATGTTTAATCTCTTGGTATACCTCCGAGAACTTACATTTTACCCATATGCAGTAAGGTGATTTAAGCATTTTCAGACATTTCAATGTGAGCGAACAACATTTGGAAACCACTTGAAAGCAGTAGAGTGGACAAAACGAAAACACAGTTTTCAAATAAATCCAGATTAATGTGGATGTAGCCAAAGACATCACTTACCACTTTGCTTAAGTCTCTCTGAACTTGCCATTAAATGCTTAATGTTATCATCCAACCCATCTGTGAAGATTATCAAAACCTAGACACAAACATACGATTAAATGTCAGGAGATTTAGCAGCAGCATTCTGCGTGAATACCATTTTCTGAGTACCATCAACTGAACGAGCAATAAATACTTAATGCAATCTAGGTGATATTAGCATTTAAAATTCATATTATTTTTTTCCAATAGTGCTCTTACAGATGCAATTTCATTTTAAAGCATCAATTTGGGTAAAATATCATGCCAAACGCCAAGTGCATAGTGTTTCTTTGTTGTGTAAATGACAGTAAATGACTATGTTTCTTATGAGAGTCTTTCAGTAAAACATAAAATCATTTGAAAGTAACATCAGCAGAGGTTCTCCTGCTCAATTAAGGGAACATTAACAAAGAATATAATATAGCTGATAGTCATTTTGATGGTAAGTTTTATATCTCGAAAACACTCCCACCTTTGCCTTGGCTTTGGAGGAGGCTAACAATTCTCTGAAGGAATCTAACAGAACCCCGTTGAAGGCCAGGGGTGCCGTAGGTTGAAATGACATCACTTTCTTGACCACATCCTCGCTGTACTTCTCAAAGCCAAAATCATTCAGAACACTCCTATCTAGCCTATAGCCAAATCTAGTTGTAATCTTGTCCTTTTTGATGCAGCACAGATCACCCATCATGGAGATACGGTGGATGGCTGCAGAAACCAACGGTTCCACCTGAGGTCTGAACAGAGTTTGTGTGCTTGTCCGTCTGGACACGTCAAACCCAAAGGCAATGTCAATATCACAGTCTGTTCAAACAAAACAATGGGTCACAATCTTCAAGAAAGATTACAGACAAAATATTATACATGCTTATCATTAATAAATATGCATACATACTATATATGTACAGTCTACAGTATATTACCATGTTAGAGAAAGTTTTAACAACAGATTCCCAAAATCACAGAACAGTTTCCTAATTAACTGACCTCACCAATTTCTTAGACTATTGCTATCAGTTAATTTACATGTTTTAAGCATTTACTGTACCTTTTGTTTTATATTTTTAGAAAAACTACTCCAGTTAAGTCATATTTTTAAAAAAACAAACAAACAAATAAAACACTTATTTAAAAATCAGTTAGCTGGAGAGGTCTAATGCCAGCTAATCAATTACAAGAATCTGCCAAAACATACATCCTAAATTTACACTGCTGTGTAATTCATTTTTAGCCAGGAAAAACTGAATGTCTCTTCCCTCAAGAGACACAACATTTAAACACAGCAATATCTATAAGATTAATTTGAAACAATATGGTGTATTTATTTATTTATTTGATTGCTTGAAGATATTGGGAAGCATCTATATCTCTAGTGGAAATCAAAGATAAGATAAGAAGACTGAACCGAGATAAAGAATGAACAGTGTGTGATTCACTTTCCATCTTCCTTTTAACTATTAATCTGTTCCAAAACCTATAGAGCTTCCTCATCAGATAGCAGGTCACAAGGTATATAAGAGTCATTTGGAGGCAAGAGGCATTAGGTTTAGGAACAGAGTTTATATGTAGAGTATTTGGTATATAATAATTACGAATTATGAATGCTATGATAAACTATAGTTACTTACCATATGGGGGTTGTGGTATTGGTCTTGTGTCTGTACAGAGTAAATGTAACACTTTCCTTATGGTTGTCTTCAGTTCAAGGCCTTCAAAAGTCTCAATAAGGACCCGATCAGCTGATCCAGCTATTTCACGCAGTTCAGATTTCTTTATTTCATCGCCAATCCCAATGGCAGTTATAGTTATGTTCTTGTTTCTGAGATACGCTAATGCGTTCAAGTCTTTCTCATCATTAGCTTTTCCATCTGTGATCAGCAGGAGATTCTGAGCGACTCTTTCATCTATTCTGGATCCATTCTCTCTTGTGAAGTAGTATCTAATATTTCTCAGTGCGTCCCAAGTACTTGTGCCCTGCTTTCGTTGTCTAATTTTGTTTATAGCTTCCTCCACTTCTGCAAAACTAGTGTATGTGTTCAGGTAAAAGTGATGCAGGAGTATATCGCTGAACTGGGCAACACCCACTCGCCATTTGTCTTGAGCAATATCCAGCTCTTTCACAATGCCAATCATGGTTTTTTTGAGAGTATTCCAACTTGGTTCGTCAATAGACTCTGATCCATCAATTAAAAAAACAAGGTCTGATACCTCCATCTCACAAACTAGGAAACAAAAAAAAACATTAATGGACAGTTTTGGGAAGCAACATTACAACTGTAGATTGGCAGTTTCAGATCACGCATTTGTACCGATAGTTAGAGATAGTTCAGTAGGTGGTCTAAGACACATAAGCAATCCACACCTGGACAAGCAATCATGGATGAAGCAACCATGAGACACAAACACTAAGCATCATATGACGACGAAGATTTTTGAAGTGAATTATATTGCCATATATCATGAAGTGTTGATTGGATTTATATCTGTATTTATGTTAAGTATAATTGGACATCGATCTGATCAATCAAGATGCATGAAATAACTAAGCAGAAAAAGTCACTTAAAGTCAACTTACTCTATTGAAAAAGCAGTTACTTACTGACAAAAATGTAGTGGTCAACATATTTTTAAATATACTGTATATATAATTCCTTTGATATTATTTAATCAGAAGATACATTCACATAGAACGTTGAGTTCATTTCCAGAAAAAAAATGTATGGCACAAAGTGTTTGGTGATAAGAATAAGATTTACTTGGTTTGGTAAGATCGCAGAGCTCTTGGGTGATCCGTTTTTGCAGTCCATGCAGATCCTGGTAGGTCTTTGCATAGTGCACTGTTCCTTTCTTTCCCACCATCTCCTTTAGCTGTTCTGCATCTGCATCTTCAGTACCAATAGCAAAAAAGTTGACCTCTGAATTTGCCAGGGATTCAGGCCATGTTGCTAGACCACTTAAGTCATTAACCTTGCCGTCTGTAATCAGAAATAGCACTTGGGGAACATTCTTTGCCCGTCGTCCACCATGTGTTCCACCAAAGTAGGAGAGTGTATAGTTCAGGGCTCGGACCGTGTTTCTGCTTCCTCCTGAAGCTTTGAGGTTTGAGATAACCCTCAGAATATCAGTTTGACTGTAGTACTGTTTTAGTGTGAACTCTGAATGAGGGTTATTAGAGTAGGTGACAGCGCCAAATCGTACCCGTTTTTCTCCAACCACAGATTTGCTCACCGTATATTTCATTAAGTTTATCATTTCCTGGAAACCATCTTTATTTGGACTTCCGGAGGCATCCATAAGGAAGATTATATCGATCAATTCTGGTGTCTTGCATTCTGTAAAGATATATGATGTTAATGTTAGAAGTAATTTGGAAAATCCACCTTTGCTAATATTTGAAGTGTTTTTTACTATAATACACATGAAAGCTGACAAGCATTTAGCAGATGTACACATTACAAATGTGCAGTCCTTCTCTTTTGGCAAAACAGCCATAAATGTCTACATGTTGTTGGTGGTCAGATTCAGATGGTCAGGTGGTAAATGTGTGCACTGCTACACTAGCATGTAGATGCCCTCAAAGATAACATACATTGACTAAAAGTCACAGAACATATTTTTCAAGGGATTTAACATCAACTGACAGAAGTTACTGACATGATGTGATCTCTCCTTAAAATCTCAGATTTGGTTTACGTACCTGTGTTGCAGATCTTTAGAAGGATGTCATTGCTTAATTCCTTTGGGGATGCAACTGCGTCTTCAAAGAACACTCCATCATGGGATCCAGCAATGGCAAGAATCTGAGATTTGTTTGCATGTCTCATACCAATAGCATTAATGTTGATGAAATTGTCTCTCAAGACTTTAGCAGGCTTAGATACATCATCCCTACTCTCTCCATCTGTAAGAAGTATCAAGAACTTTAAAGCACTGGTGCGTCCTCCTTTAGAAATGTTGAAAGATTGTAATACTTCTTTAAGTGCTTTTCCAGTGTACGTTTTTCCATTCGTCTGTTTAATATTTCTAATTTCCTGTAATAATACAGCTTTATCGTCAAATGTATTTAAGGAAAACTCCTCCTTTGGGTCTGTGCCATACTGAACAACTGCAACATGCTCCTTGTCCGGTCCAATTACAAACCTATCTATCACAAGCTTCATTATGTACTTCATATTTTCAAAGTCCTTAGCACTAACGCTTTCTGATCCATCAAGCAGGAAGACAACATCTGCAAAAAGACCTTCACAACCTAAAAATAAGACATTCATAAAGTGATCACTCGTTCTGTGAAAAGAATCTTGAAACAAATTCTATTTAGGCCAAGAGAAAAAAATGTATGTGCATGCACTGTATTATTTTATCACCCATTCAATTAAAAAATTTGTGCAAATCAGGTAACAGTGCAAACATACAGTATAAACATATGCCAATAATCGAATGTCTCACCTTCAAAGGAGCATATTTCTGTAATGATGTCTTTCTTGATTTCATCAAGGAAATCATAGTTTTTGACATAAAATGTTCTTTGTGGGCTGCCAGATATTAATTCCAGCTCTGGCTCAGATGCATCTTTCACACCAATAGCATAAATGGTGACATTCTGTTCTGTTCTCAGAAGTTTAGCAGGGACTTCTACCGACTCTTCTGTCCCTCTCGACTCGCCATCTGTGATGACAATCAGGAGCTTACGAACTTTTTCCCCACGTGTTCGTACAGCTTCTTCGAATAGCGGGATCATTTCTCTCAACCCCAAATCAGTCCTGGTGCCCCCTCCCTCCATAATGAGGGCATTCACTGCCTTTTCGATATCAGCTTTTGTGTTATAGTCATGTAATCGGAAAACTGTTGTTGCGCTGCTTGCAAATTTTACCAATCCAAAGCGCACATGGTTATTTCCAACCTCAAATGCTTCAAGCCATTGCTTAGTAAAGCTCTTCATATCATCAAACTCATCATAGGATATACTTCCTGATTCATCCAGAAGAAAGTATATGTCGGCTTTGGTTGTTTGCTTGCAATCTGCAGTGGAGTGAAATTTTGAGTATTCAGATATGAAATTTGTATTATTATTTTTTTCATCATCACTGTGCTCTTAGGGCCAGTAATTTAAAAAAGAATGAGTAAAAACATCTTACCAACCTTGTAAAACAAAGCTCTGTGAGAGTGAGACTCTAGGTATGATGGAATCTGTGATTTCATTGCAGAGTGTTTTGGTTAAAATATTTGAAAGTGAATTTAGTTTATCAAAGTCTTCCACGTTGAATACAAACTTTTTATATGGATAGGATGCAATCTCTCTCAAGTCATCCTCCTCTGTGTCTTTGATACCAAGCGCAAATATAGTGACGCCAGATCGCCGCAATGCTGCCGCAGCCCTGGCCACCTCATCTGTTGACTTTCCATCAGTGATAACAACAGCAACCTGCTGAACGTGCTGATCTCTTCTGCTGCCTCTTGCTTTGGTGAACACATGCTCTTTGGCAAACTTGAGAGCAGCTCCAGTGTATGTTTTACCACGACCATATGGCATGCTGCTGATGTAGCGCAGGATGTCAGTCTTATCATCGAAGGTGTTGAAGGACACATCCGCTCGAGGGAAGTCACTATAGAGAACCACAGCTATTTTTATTTTTCCCTCACCTACATCGAGACCTCCGATGGTGTTCTCGAGAAAGTCGCGTACAAGTTGGAAGTTTTTGGATCTGATACTGCTGGACTGATCAACAATAAAAGCGATATCTGCCACCACGTCAAACATGCACTCTGTCAAAAAGACATGAGAATTTCATAAAACCAGAGTCTTTAGGATTATGTACTACATAATAGTTTTTCAAGTTAAAACTCTAAACAAAGGAGAAAATGAGAAAAGTTTATGGGTTTTTTGGAAAGAATAATAGATAATGCATGCACTCACCCTTTGCGACAGCAGCATCTTCCCATGTGTCAATGGCAGACTTAATTTTCTGTTGTACTTGTTGGATGTTACCTACTAACTTGTAGCTGTGTGGTTGACTAGAGATGTACTTCATTTCATGTGCATCAGCTTTGCTCAAGCCAACACCAAAAACTGTCACTGCATCTGTTTTGATTGTGCGGGATGCTTGGACGACACCATCGGCAGATTCTCCAGCTGAAATGACTAACAGAAATTGCTTAAAGCCTTCAGAGACACGGCTTCCAGTGACATTACTGAAGAAATTTTTATGAGCATATTCAATTGCATTGCCAATTTTACGCTCCCCTGTAGGCCTCAGTGTCAGGCTGCGAATAGATGACAAAATCTCATTTCTAGCCTTATCAGTATTTAGTAGGAACTCCTCTTTGACATTTTCGCTGAACTGAGCCAGGCCGACACGATTTGTATTCTTTCCCACGTTGAGCTGCTGGATCAGTCTTGGAAGAAAAGTCCTTATTATTTGCTGCTCTTGTCTAGATGCTGAACTATCAACCAATATGAAGAGATCAGCAAATTTTGGCACAAAAGCTAAAGAGAATGGAAACAAAGGAATAGAATTACTTGCATCTAAACCATAAATCAATAAACGGTCCCATACTTGAGCACAAACAACAGCAGATAGGAGTTCACTGTGATGGGACTCAAAGCTAGTAGACGTTTTTGTAGTAATTTTAAGGTTTTCATATTCAACACTCCCATAGTATAGACACAAATAGGAAAGCATACCAAATAAAATGTTACCTTGTGATTGGAGCGTCACAGTAAAGCACACCTTGTTGCATAGACTTTCTTTCAGACCTTGCAGTTCTTTATAATTGTCGATACTGAATAAGAACTCTTCATGTGGGGTATTAGCAATGGTACGCAGTTTTTCCATGTCGCCCGTTCCCACCCTGATGACAAAGATGGAAACTCCTTGGTTTCGTAGTCTCTGGGAAGGTTCCTCCACATCATCATTTGATTCCCCATCTGTGATGACTATGGCAATGCCAGGAACATTCTGTCTGGCCAGTCTAAAGTAATTCTCACGGATGAAAGTCAGAGCCAGACCAGTGTTGGTGCCTCCTCTACGGTAGATGAGATCATTCAACTTTTGGTGCAGATCTCTCTTATCTGAATAGTCACCGAGCAGGAACTCTTGGTATGGCCTGTCACTGAACTGAGCAAGTCCCACTCTCACCTTGTCGGGCCTAAGGTTAAACCTGTCCACAAAAGAATGGAGGAACTTCCTCACTTCTTCGAAATCACTCTCTCCAATGCTACCAGACGAGTCAACAAGGAGCACAATGTCTGCCTGAGCAGTCTGGTTGCAGCCTAGGCAAAGGGAATATTTTTAGATAGAATTTTGACCACTTGATTCTGCTCTTAATTCTTATATTTGCACAAATGAAATAACACAAAGGTCATTTTAATTGTGTAATCAGTTTTTGCTGTAAATATGCCACTGTCATTATGTTGCCTTAACCACAATATTTTTAAAAGTCAGCCTGTTTTGACTCAACCTCCTCTGTCTTTTCTAGATAATCAGACTTAAAAAGAAAAACTAATCAGACTTAAAAAAAAAATGCTATTTCCTACAGAAAAATCTTTTACACTTCCATGAAAAACTTTTGAGTTTCCAAGTTATGTGCATCAAAGTCAGCACACCCTGCTATGTCCAAGTCTTATAATTTACAAGTCTTGGACATAGCAGGTTATCAACCCCCCCCCCCGAAACCCACTTTACATGACAGAACATTCTGATCCTTGCTTGGAACTGTTTTTGATTTTATACAAATTTTCAAATATTTGATACAACTACATAACCTTCGGACCTCAAACCAACCCTCAAAATGTTTTAAACACCCAAGCAAGACTTTGTCAAACTAATATTCAAAGTTTCTAAAAAATACCTTGAATATAAGTCAATAAAGAGCTTAAAGGTTTTACAACTGGCTACTGATCTCTCAGTAGGTTCTTTCATTAAAAAATTAACAGTAAAAACGTGACACAGAAGTGCTGCCATACTAAATTTCATGCACATAATTAATTGTTTTACAATGTAATATGTTACCTCTTGACATCAGGATGACCTCTTTTTGTGTTTCCTCTACAGCGGTACACACTTTCCGGATTACACTCTGAGAGATTCCCTGCAGAGCTGCAAAGTCTGATACGCTGTAGCCGTGCTGATCATACGGCTCGCTCGCGATCTGTCTCAGTAACGTCTCGTTTGCATCTTTGATCCCAATGGCGAATATTTTGATTCCCCTTTGTCTCAGCTCCTGAGCCTGTGACTTGACCTCATCTTGAGAGTCACCATCTGTGATAACAATGGCAATCTGAGGAACATTCTGCTGTGCTCGACTTCCGGCCTTTTCAACAAAGTGTTGTTTCAGCATGAACTCCAAACCCTTGCCTGTAAACGTCCCGCCGGTTTTATAACGAAGATTTTTGATGTAGCTGAGAATTTCCTCTTTGTTCTGGTAAGTGCTGAGCGAAAATTCAGTATACGGTGCGTCACTGTACTGGACCAAACCGATCCTGATTCTGTCAGGAGCAACTTCAAAGTTCTCTACGAGCGAGGAGAGGAATTCATGGATTTGTTGGAAGTTCGCCAGCCCAATACTGTTTGAACCATCCACCAGGAATACAATGTCAGCCACTGTCTCCTGTGTACAGACTGAGAGAAGAAAAAACAATCAGAATTGAAAATAAATGTACCAATAATCTCATCTAGTAAATCCTGTCCCTACCAATGTTTTGGCCATTGCTGACAAGAAAACTTAACGACAGAACAAGAAAGTCAAGTAATCCCCACTCCTTCTCCATGCTTGTTCCCTGAAAGAAAGCAACCAATGATGTTAAAAGTTTCTGCACAATTTGTATCACAAAACAGAATTACAAATATAATATGCATGTAAAAAAAAAATTAGAAATGTTGAAAGAGAATGAGATCTTTGCATTTTCCCACTGATCTTTCCTGTTTTATATGAAAATAACAAACAGAATTTTTGTAAAGACTGATATATTGAGATATGTGAGCTACCGTTTTTTTGAGTTGCTGGCCTACGGCCACTTATACTTCTTAGCACACAAAGGCCTTGTCCCAAATGGCGCACTTCATGTTTATTTGTGTAAACAATGGCCATTAGGTCAGCAAAATCACAAACACAAACTATTTTAAACAGATCAAATGCACACCACCAGTACAGCATGCTTGCAGCAGCATTTGACGAAATTACATTTTGGTCTTGCGGATTTGTTACACTGCACACAAATGGAGCAACTCCAAATCTATAGATATATTTAACAAATCTTCAGATACAAAAATATGTAATGTATGCATGTCATGTTTCTCAGATAAACATTTCAAGGATGAGCTAAAACACATCCACTGTTGTCTGATTGTTTATGTAGGACAGCACTGAGAGGGTTCTCCTCTTAAGGGCTAATGTTTGTGGATCGTCTCTCAATTACTCTTACATCCTCAGAACATCTGCCTACAGTTAAACAAAACATTTATTTGAGATGAACATCCAGACCGGCAGATGAAGAACAGGCAGACATCTCAAGCATCTCAAGGACAGATGGTTTAGAAACATCATTCACTTTCAGGTTCTTCAGTGTTTCATGTTCACAATTAGTGAACATAAATGTAAATAAATGAAAAACTACTACAAAATGATAAACTATAATGATTCATTTTATCAGTCTTTAATATTATTTAATCACCGTTTTTACAAAATATGGTAACGCTGTAGATTACAGCCCACAATTTACAGTGTAAGTAAATCAAATTTACAGCGTACTTGTAATTATAGTGTACCTATACAGTAGCCTGTCTGCAACATTTGGGGAATAAAAAGGTATTAACCTAGAAAATGATTTATACTAAATATATTGAAGCTAAGAGGTACCTATTTTAATATTTATATTTATAATATTGTACGTTGAACCGACTATGTCTGTCAGTCGTTATACTGTTTTAAGTTCCCTTAAATTAGTTGTTATATTTTAAGGTCTAATAAATGTTAAAATTGATAATGTTTAAAGCAGTTGATAGTCTTTAGCAGAATTATCAGTATTGTTTTGGAATGGCTAGATCAATGTTAAAATAATGGGGGGAAACAACAATAGAGGCATCAGTAATACTGGTATCAGTGATACTAGTCTTCAGTCATACAAAACAATGGCATTAAAGAAATATTACAAATATACTGTTTTTTGTTGTTTGTATATTAATTTGTAGATTGAATGTGAAATTATTGTAATATAAAATGATATTTAAAAACTTTAGGTGTAAATTTTAAAAACGTTAGGTGGGATTAATCGTGATTAATCACGATTAATCACAGAAAAAGGGTGTGATTAATTAGATAAATGTTTTAATAGCTGACCGCAGTACTATAGTAATATATATATAATAATATATCTATATAATATATAATAGATATATATATATATATATATATTATATATATATATATATATAGATAGACACACACACACACACACACAACCACACACCACACACACACACACACACCCATATATATCTATATATATTATATATATATATATATATATATATATATATATATAGAGAAGAGTTCAGATGCAAAAGCCTCTTAGTGCCATCTGAAATTTTCTTCTAAAATTATCATTTTTATCAGGCTCATATATTTATGTTCAGTTATTTCACTTTAAAGGGGTCATATGATGCTATTATAAAGATCATGTTTCTATGCCATTAAAGTGAAATAAATGAAACTAAACATAGGAGCCTGATAAAAATGTTAATTTTAGAAGAAATTTTCAGATGGCACTTAGAGGCTTTTTGCATCTGAACTCGTGCATTTAGTTTATATATATATATATATATAATATATAATACTATAATAATAATATATTATATATATATATAAGATAATATATATTGTGTGTGTGGGTGTGTGTGTGTTAATGTTGTTATAGGCTATATCTATATCTATATATGTATATATATAATAGTACTGCTGTCAGCCTATTAAAACTTTACTGAATTAATCACACCTTTTGTTTTTCTTGTAATGAATCACGATAAGTCCCACTAACGTTTTTAAATTTACACCTAAAGTTTTTAAATATCATTTTATATTGCAATAATTTCACATTCAATCTTCAGATTAATGTAGAAACAACAAAGACAGTATACATTTTGAATGTTTGTTTAATTGCATCTTTTTTATGACTGAAGACAAGTATCACTGATACCAGTATTACTGATGCCTCTATTGTTGTTTCCCCCCATTATTTAACCATTGACTAGCCATTCAAAATTACAGCATAATTGAGAGCTATCAATCTGAACATTTATTAGACTACTTAAAATAACTTATTTAAGTGAACTTAAAACCGTATAACATCTGACAGACATAGATCTGCATAGATCTCTAACTATAAGTATCTAGAATATATATCTCATATTGTATGATAATCAAATCATATTTAAATTAAATTAAAAATCAATTATAGGAATTATTTAATTCAATGTTACATTTTATAAGAGAAGACTTAGCATTTAGTCAACATAAACCTTGCCTTGGTATTTTGTCTTGAAATGTAACCAAAACGCTCATATTTTCAAATGCTATTCAACAGGCAAGTTTCACACTAAAACTTTTCTAATATTTCTAATTCATATTCATCCCAAGCCAGTAACAATAACGGAAGCAGAGCTCCTAGAGATTTGAAATGCAGCTTCAAACGTGTCCCCAGATTTAGCAAAGGATTGTCATCCAGCTCTGTGCTTCTTTCCTAATGTGTTTAAAATCAGGCCTGAGTCTATGAAAATACTGGCTAGTGAACATGACACTCATGACAGATCTGAATCCAGAAAAAGAGACTTGAATTAAACACATAAATAAAATCTATGCTTAAGATTGCTTTAATAGTTTTTTTAACAAACCTGAAAAACTCAGTCATCTTTTCTGTGAAGTACTTCTTATAAACATTCTCACAAACTAATGATTTTTAAAATACTATAAATCATATGATTACCTCGGTACAAACAGCTCTGAATATAATCTAAATATAATAAAGGAAGAGAGTAAAGAAGTGAACTTACACAGAGCCCAGGCATGGATGGGACGAGTCCAACCCGAAGACTCTGAATGAGAAACTAAAAATCAGAAACTGTTCATACAAACTTATCAAACCACTCCTCAACACCACAATTTCCATTTTAGGAGAAGATGACTTCAAAAACCTGTATATACAGACCCACAAGTGCATGATAGATTTATCATTTGTTTATCCTAACCATTAAATATCTTGAACGCAGTGTTTTCACATTCCACTTTTGGATTATTGCAGATGTTTACAGCTTTGTGTTTGTTGCTTCCTTAAATTCTTAGTTTAATCTAATTTAGTTAATAAAGGAAAATCATGTCACAATTTCTCACCCTCATGTCATC
Source organism: Sinocyclocheilus anophthalmus (assembly GCA_018155175.1). Classification (NCBI taxonomy): domain Eukaryota; kingdom Metazoa; phylum Chordata; class Actinopteri; order Cypriniformes; family Cyprinidae; genus Sinocyclocheilus; species Sinocyclocheilus anophthalmus. The sequence goes on along the minus strand of JADLZN010005202.1, from coordinate 642,106 downwards.
CCACGCCTTTAAGTGGTTGTTTTCTCTATTGAATAAATTCTAAAATGTGCAATTATGTGTAATGTGTAATGTGTAATTATGTGCTAAATGTTCTCAACTTATTTTATAGCTTTAATATCATTCACATTCAAGTTGGTACTCTGTAATAGATAAAGGCATTTGTGAGAACCAATGGCATTTGGTGTCAAAGACATGAAATCTGGTGTTTATAATCATAAAAAAACATTATTAATAATTGAGCACCAACAATAATTAAGCAGCAAATCAGTATATTAGAATGATTCCTGAAGTGACACTGAAGACACAAAAATTCAGCTTTGCATCATAGAATGAGTAAATTACATTTTTAAATATATAAAATAGAAAACATTTCTTTTAAATTGCAATAATATTTCACAATATTCCTGTTATTACTGTATTTGTTGTCAATTAAATGCAACCTCAGTGAGCATAAGAGACTTCTTTAAAAAAAATAAATAATAAGAATAATAATACTTATTTCAACCTTTTGGTCACCAGGGGTTGCATGAGCAGCTGAGATCATGTTCTCATGAGATCACATGACCAGTTGAATCCTACTCTCCATACTGTTATCAGCCACTTCACTTCATGGAAGACCACAAGAAAGCATTCTGGCTTCAGATCCCAACTGCTCTTCCAAACAACATGTGTCTTGTCTAATGCAGTCTGTATACAGAAAAACACAACATAGACACATTCCTACACCACATATAAGGCATGACATGCTGTAAACATGGATAAACAAAACTAGCATTTTAGCATTGTTTATGTCAGGCAAGAAAAGCATTTTAAAAGGTGTTAGAACCCAAAAATGGTCATTTACATTAAACGTATCATTTATTACTTGATTGACATAGCTCAGGTTCAGATGTGCTTGGATGGGTACAGTGTTGGGTTGGTTATATATCAGTTATCAAAAATAACTCAGATCCTCATTAAAGCTAAAGTCACTTGGCTAATTCCTTCGTTTGTGCATTTTTAACACAATATTATTTATATTGTTAGTTCTCAAGAGGTGGGTCACTCGCCAATGACTGAGAAAAACTGAGCTCACTTTTCCCGAAGGAGAGGAGAGGGCAGGACTCTGCTTTTGACTGATAAGCTCATATATTACTGTATTTACAATGATAATACGCATTTATTTGATAGAATAATTATAATTTTGAAATGTAAAAGCACAGCAACTAAGCCAATAACCTGTTATTTGACAAAATATGTCAAAACTGCATTTAGTATATGCTATGTTGCTTGACAAACAGTCTGCATGCATGCAGATTTGAATAAAAGTGTAATTTGAGTAAATTTATGTTTTGATATTGTGAAATAGATATTATTGCAGTGCAAACAACTGTGAGCATAATAACGTATTTCTTTGTTTCAGTTTCTGATGAAGATTATGGACCACTAGTGCTTGGCACAGAGGGGCCTCACGTCTCCAGGAGGCAGGCCAGAGGAAGGTGATGCTGAACATAGGGGACACAATCCTAGTGTTTTGCACAGAAGTGAAATGACACAAATTTGGAGGATGTGGAACATGTTCTATACTGTAATCACAAAAACGATATTTGGTCTAATTCGTTTATACCATTTTGCATATTACTAGTTGTGCATCTCAGAGACAAAAATAACAAATGAAGAAAATCAAGCAATGATCAAGAAAACTGCTATAGCATATAGAAAATTTGAATATTTTGGGTAATGTAGTTTATAAAACCTGTTATTGCAAAGGACACTTGTAGACGCTAAATAGGACAAGTCGCCTTCCTTCAGTTATATTTCAATAACTCTTGTATAGAAAATGTAATAGAGGAATTATTTTTTCTACTGTAGTATATTCTGCCACCTAGGGGAATCAAACAAAATAATCAGCAGGTCCCTAGAGCACAACCTGAATAACAGACTTTCAAATACAGGACTTCGGAAAAAAATAATATCAAAAAGTACCTTTTTTTATGTTTATTATAATATTTTAAATACATATAATGTTATTTATGATTTTGTTAGTTTGAGGGGTTTTTCTGTACATTGACACCAACATTTTACATTTCTTCCACTGTATGTATGTAGGGTGAACATTTAAATTGGGGTATGGCAAATTTCAATCAAATTTCATGGCGGAATTTCAAAATATGCCCCAGAGTGGAAGGGGTAAAATGGGGTTCAACTGGATACAATGAGATGACATTATTCTACTCACCCTTCAACCATCGAACATTAAAATTACATTTAAAAGTGTAAAAGCATAGGTACCTTTAATAGACCATGAATAACCCCAAAAAGGCGATTCTTTCAACAGCAATAACGGACGGGTGAAATATCACTTTAGTAGCCTAATAGTATATATACAGTGGGTACGGAAAGTATTCAGACCCCCTTAAATGTTTCACTCTTTGTTATATTGTAGCCATCTGCTAAAATCATTTAAGTTAATTTTTTAATTTTTTTTCCTCATTAATGTACACACAGCACCCCATATTGACAGAAAAACACAGAATTGTTTACATTTTTGCAGATTTATTAAAAAAGAAAAACTGAAATATCACATGGTCCTAAGTATTCAGACCCTTTGCTGTGACACTCACATATTTAACTCAGGTTTTGTCCATTTCTTCTGATCATCCTTGATGGTTCTGCACCTTCATTTGAGTCCAGCGGTGTTTTTTATTATACTGATTGGACTTGATTAGGATAGCCACACACCTGTCTATATAAGACCGTACAGCTCACAGTGCATGTCAAGCAAATGAGAATCATGAGGTCAAAGGAACTGCCTGAAGAGCTCAGAGACAGAATTGTGGCAAGTCACAGATCTGGCCAAGGTTACAAAAAAATTCGGCTGCACTTAAGGTTCCTAAGAGCACAGTGGCCTCCTTCTTAAGATGGAAGACGTTTGGGACACCAGAACCGTCCTAGAGCTGGCCGTACCCGGCCAAACGGCTATCGAGGTAGAGAGGCCTTGGTGGTGAGGGAGAGGTAAAGATTAGAATCCAAAGATCACTGTGGCGTGTAGCTGGCGCCAAGATGGGGGCAGTCGTGGTGAGATGGGAGAAAAGTTGTAGAAAGTGCGAAAACCATCACTGGCAGGCCCTCCCCCATCGGGGGCTTTATGGCCAGAGTGTGCCCGCGGAAGCCTCTCCTTATTGGCAAGACACATGAAAAAACCCTGCAGGACTCCAAGATGGGTGAAAATAGGATATTCTCGACTGTTGTCGTATGAGACAAAGATAGAACTTTGGCCTTAAATTCTAAAGCGGTATGTGTGGTGAGGAAGAACCAGGCACTGGGGGGGGAGGGGGACTGCTCATACACCTTTCCAAGTACATTCCCAACAGTGAACATGGGTAGAAAGAAATTGGCGGGGGGCATACAGGGGTTGCTGTGGGTGGTTTTTTTGTTTTTCAGCTGCAGGTGCAGGACGACTGGTTGCAATCGAGGGGGAAGATGAATGCGGCCAAGTACAGGGATTTCCTGGACGAAAACCTTCTCCAGAGTGCTCATGACCTCAGACTAGGCCGAAGGTTTACCTTCCAACAAGACAACGACCCTAAGCACACAGCTAAAATAACGAAGAAGTGGCTTCACAACAACTCTGTGACTGTTCTTGAATGGCCCACCAGAGCCCTGACTTAAACCCAATTAAGCATCTCTGCAGAGACCTAAAAATGGCTGTCCACCAAACGTGAAAAAATTACCATCACCTGACAAGAACTGGAGAGATCTGCAGTGAGGAATGGCGAGAGATCACCCAGATATCCAGTGTGAAACACTTTGTGTTCAGTGCTTTGCCGCCAAAAAGACCTGGATGATTAGATCAAAAGTGTCGTTCTGACTAATACTTATCAAAGGGTCTGAATACTTGTGTAAATGTGATATTTCAGTTTTTTTTTTTAATAAATCTGCAAAAATGTGAATAATTCTGTGTTTTTCTGTCAATATGTTGTGCTGTGTGTACATTAATGAGGAAACAAAATAACTTAAATATTTTAGCAAATGGCTGCAATATAACAAAGAGGTAAAAATTTAAGGGGGTCTGAATACTTTTCCGTACCCACTGTATATATTAATAATATGTATATAATATATATATAGATATATATATAATGTAGCGCGTATCCGGTTTCCAGAATCAGCGTCGCCCTGGAACCCCGCGGCCCGACACTGATCACAGAGCACAACACCGGTGTGCTTGATGGATTGGCGCAGCCTGTATCTTGTTCCGCGGGCCATAAACCATGAGATAGACACCATGGGGAGTTGCAACGGAGCATCAAGGACATTACTGCTTGTTTCTCCTTACCAACAGACTCCGACGGCACCCACCCCCAGAGAAGGATATGCACAGCGGCCCAACTGCACCTTCCCACCACCCCACGAGCACCACGCGGAGACGGGCACCGAGCACCATTCCTCCGAGCACGTGTGATCAGTGTGTGGGCAATAAATCACCCTCCGGGGCTCTTTCTATCAGTACCGAGTCTGTGTTCTCATTCACCCCGCGACATATGGTGGAGAATGCAGGCGTTACAGGTGAATTGAGACACAGACTTGTAACGCCAGGTTGCAGTAACGATCTCTGTGCTTCTTCTAGGAGAACCGCTCTCTTCCCCAGGACAAATGGAAGAGGTCATCCGCCGCCTGACTGAGCTCTCGGCCCGCCAGCAGCAGTTTACCGAATGACTGGCCACCCGACAGGAGTATAGTGTCTGGGTCGTGGAATAACTGCAGGCCAGCGTGGCGGGGCGCATCCCCCTCCCGGAAGCGCCCGTCAAGGCTCACCAATACCTCGTACGGTTGACCGAGAACGACGACATCGAGGCTTACCTCCACACGTTTGAGGTTATCGCGGCCCGGGAGGGGTGGGTCCCGGAAGAGCTGGCTCGCATCATCGCCCCCTTCCTCACTGGAGAAGCGCAGCGGGCCTATTATGCCCTGCGGGCACCCCGGAATGAAAAATGACGAGCTTAAAAGCCGAAATTCTAGCCAGGGTGGGCCTGTCTCCCATGGGGGCTGCGCAACAGTTCTATCAATGGACCTATGATGAACGGCAGACAGTGAGAGCGCAAGCTGCGCAACTGGCCCGATTGGCTCACCTGTGGCTTCTCGCCGGGTCCCCTACCGCTGACCAGGTCGCGAAGAAAGTCCTCATCGATCGGCTGTTACAGGCGCTGCCCCGCATGCTGAGGTGCCCGGTCAGTATGCGAAATCCCCAGGACATCCACAGTCTGGTGGAAGCGGTCGAGCTGGCGGTGATGACGAACGCCCACGAGGCAGGGGAGAGAGCAGGCCTGGCGCCCCGCAGGGTGATGGAGAGGCGTCCGCTCGAAGGTGCACCGCGACCAGTCAGCAGATCGGCGGTCCCCGAATTCGTTGATGAGCCAATGCCCACTGAACCCCCAGCACCGACGGCCCGAGCCTGGATGGCCGGGTGTTTCCTGCATCAGGACGGACTTTCCCCTGGCCCCAGCCGGATGGTAAGGCTAGAGGGGAAACCAGTACAGGCCTTGTTGGATTCCGGCAGTTCAGTCACCCTAGTGCAACCTACCCTGGTACAACCAAGGCCCAAACGGAAGTCAAAGTTGCCACTGACGTGTGTGCACGGAGACACCCGCTATGTGCCGGCCCGCACGTTTCGGATTTCAGCGGAGCCCGGGACCTGTGCCATCGAGGTGGGCATTGTGCGAGACCTCCCCGTACCTCTGCTCCTGGGACGGGACTGGCCGGGGTTCCAGAAACTCCTCCTCGGATCCAGGATGCCACGCAGTACCGCCCGGAACGGGCCACGGCAAAACCGTTGGGGACCGCCCAGTCCAAGACCGGCCTACTTAACAACGGACAGCGAGAGGGAGGGTGAGTATCAACCAGCTAACCTTCTGTCTGTCTACCTCGATGTGTTTTCACAGGTCACGACCGGGGGCTCGTTCGGCAGGGAACAATGAGAGGATGACTGCCTGCGAAACTGTTGGGATCAAGTGCGCCGAGTTGATGAGGTAGACAGGCTTCCGGGCCCACACCCCCTCCCTCATTTTGAAATAAGAAATGGTCTGCTGTACTGTGTCGCCCACAGGCGGGGGGAGGACAAATTCCTCCTGGTTGTGCCTACCACCAAGATGGAGACGGTCATGGAGTTGGCACACGGCCACCCAATGGCGGGACATCTAGGAGCCGACAACACCGTCCAACGCATCCTGGGCCGTTTTCACTGGCCCGGCCTAGAGGAGGAGGTGAAACGGTTCTGCCGTATCTGTCCCACCTGCCAGCAGACGTCTCTGTGCCGTCCTCCCCCCAGCCCGCTCATTTCACTACCCGTCATCGATGTGCCCTTCGAGCGGATTGGGATGGATCTGGTGGGACTGCTGCCGAAGTCTGCCCGTGGACATGAGCACATTCTAGTCATCCTGGACTATGCCACCCGGTACCCGGAAGCCATCCCTCTTTGTGCGGCAAATGCCAAGAACATTGCCCGAGAACTATTCCTGCTGGCCAGCCGAGTCGGGATCCCAAAGGAAATCCTGACTGACCAGGATACCCCCTTCATGTCCTGGGTCATGGCAAACCTTTGTCACCTCTTCAAGGTCTGACAGTTGAGGACGTCGGTCTACCACCCACAGACGGATGGCCTGGTGGAGAGGTTTAACCAGACGCTCAAACGGATGCTGAAGCGGGTGGTGGCCGAAGATGGGCGTGACTGGGACCTCATGATCCCGTACGTGCTCTTTGGAGTCCGGGAAGTACCACAGGCCTCCACAGGCTTCACCCCCTTTGAACTGCTGTTTGGGAGACAGCCCAGGGGCCTTCTAGACGTCGCTAGGGAAGCGTGGGAGAACCAACCCGCCCCCCTGCGTAGCCTCGTCGAGCACGTACGGGAAATGAGAGAAAGGATTGACTGAGTAATGCCCTTGGTTAAAGAACACCTCGTGACAGCCCAGCGCGCCCAGCAACGCCTGTACGATCGGCCCGCCCAGGCCCGGGAGTTCCAGCTGGGCGATCGAGTGGTGGTACTTGTCCCGACAGCTGTGTGCAAGTTTCTGGCGACCTGGCAGGGTTCCTACACCGTAGTGGAATGGATGGGACCGGTGACGATGTACCGTGTGCGGCAACCCGGCCGCCGACGAACGGAGCAAATCTACCACGTTAACTTGCTCAAGAAGTGGGTTCCCCGGCCCGAGCAACTCGCCACGCTGGCCCATACCGTCCCTCCAGTAGTGGACGTAGATCCGCAGCTGTCGGCGACCCAGAAGATGGAACTCGAGGCCCTGGTCAGTCAGTTTAAGGATGTGTTCAGTGAGACCCCGGGTAGAGGTCCGCACACCACCAGGAGTCGTAGTCCGGTAGCGGCCCTACCGGATACCAGAAGCTCGCCGGCCGGCTATAGAGGAGGAGGTGCTCCAACTGGGAATCATCGAGCCCTCCCGTAGCCTCCCTGACGGCCAACCCCAAGAAGTGCCACCTCGGCCTCACCGAAGCAAAGTACCTGGGTTATAAAATTGGAAGGGGGCTCATCATGCCCCAGGAAAAGAAGGTCGAGGCGGTAAAGAAGTTCCCACGTCCCGTCAACAAGATGCAGGTACGGGCATTTTTGGGGTTGGCGTGCTACTACCGAAGTTTCACTCCTAACTTCTCCTCTATAGCCTGCTCCCTGTCAGACCTTACCAGAAAAGGGCAGCCGCAGAGGATAGACTGGACTCCCGAGACAGAAGCCGCCTTCCAGGCCCTCAAGACGGCTCTGACGTCCTCCCCGGTCCTGCATTCCCCAGACTTCGGCTGCCCCTTCACCCTATATACGGACGACTCCGGCACCGGTTTAGGGGCAGTCCTCTACTAGCTCCGGGATGGAGAGGAACACCCCGTGGCCTATATCAGCCGGAAACTTTCCCCCGTGGAAACCAGGTACACGACGCTGGAGAAAGAGGCCCTGGCCATAAAGTGGGCAGTCCTGGATTTGAAGTACTACCTCTGGGGCCGCCGGTTCACCCTCATCGCAGACCATGCGCCACTACAATGGATGTCCAAGGCGAAGCACACTAACGCCTGGGTGACACGGTGGTTCCTCGCACTCCAGGACTTCTGCTTCCAGTTACACACGGCGACATGGTCTCCCCAGGGCGGTCCGGTTGGACAGTTCTGGCGGTACATTAAATCCCCCCCCCCCCCCCCCGTATACCCCCCACAACGAGTTGTGTGTTTCCCCACAGGACCAGGACGACGCCTGCCACACTGATCACAGAATCAAACACTCTTGTGCGTGATGAGTGGCGCACTTGGAGTTTGTTCCCGCTGGCCATAAAAGCCAGGAGAAGAGACACCAGCGGGGAGTTGCAACGGAGCTCCAGGCGACATTAATGCTTGTTTCTCCTTATCCACAGACTCTGACGGCACCCCAGGAGAGGGATCTGCACCACGGCACTTCACCCCACGAGCACCGAGTTGAGACGGGCACCGAGCACCATTCCTCCGAGCACGTGTGATCAGTGTGTGGGCAATAAATCATCCTCCGGGGCTCTTTCAACCAGTACCGAGTCTGTGTTCTCATTCACCCCGCGACAATATATTTATATATATGCAATACATATACGTATTATGTAACATACGTTGCCCTGGTCAAAAATTTTTATAATCTTTAGCATTGCATGATACTATTTCAAAGTAATTTCCGTAATTTTGACAGATAGCCTAATGAATTGTATTTACCTGAGAAAACAAACAAACCTGGAAAGATACATGAGGATTTGAGAAGAAACAGGAGAGATTCTTCGTGCATTCCAGTGAATTATTAATAGGATCTATAGTAAATTAAATCGGGAGAATAGACCACAAATGCGGGTGTTAATGTCAAGGCCTGACTGTATATTAGAAAACATCAAGATTTCAGTTATAAATAAAAAATAATATTTCTTCCTACCGTTTTTTAGTGAGTTGGATGGGCCTGTGTGTGTTTGCACACAGATATAGATGTTTTGCACCCGTTTGGGAACCTGCTGATAGAGGTTAATGTTTGACAGCGATCCAGCCAACTGAAACAAAGGCACCAAAACCCTTCTGACGTGAAAAACGACACGATTATTTCGCTGTTAACATTACAAGTGAAAATTTTAAAATATGTTTATTTTACATAAGGTAAAAAAATATATACTAACCTTTTTGGTGAGTTACTGGTACATTATTCATTATTTTTGTCCGTTAACCGCCACTTCCACCTCAGAGTTTAAAAAAACTTGAAAAGAAATCTCTCTTGCCATTGGTCAGCTTTTTGCGGGAAAGTTCACTGTAAACTGAATTATAGTAGAGAAAATTTACAATAGTGACCATATATTTTCCCATAATCCTTTGCTGTTTATAGTAAAACACATTTTACAGTATCTTACTGTACATATTACAGAAATTGGTTATGGCCCTCAGCTGTGACTTAAGCATGGCCTCTCATAGCCTACCTTGTTTACATGTAGAGTATATTACGTTTTTTTAAATTAACATTTTGCAAGTAATATTTGACATTGTAAAACAGACTGTTGAAGTATATTAACAATTGATTTAACAGTAAAACAATCATAGACAGATACCGAGGGATTTAAAGTATAAACAAAGAAGACATCACAATTAAAATAAATAAATAAAATACCATAAAAAATTTTTAAAATAATAAAAAAAAAGGAAAAAATGTGTTTTACATTTCGTTTTGACTCAAGCTGGGGGACAGGGGAAAAATAATCTAAACCTCTATAATGGCTCAATCTTATTTAAAATCTGATATGTTTTAACTGCTTTTTTGTTTCTTTTTAATTTACACAGGCAATCAGCTAAACGTTTTAATTCAGAGCAAAATACAATAAAATCTGGTTTAGAAGCTGTAACTTTACACTTATAAATATGACCTTTTCCAAGCATCACAGATTTTATACAGTCTTATTTAAAAAGAGTAGCAGAGCTATGTTACAAACAGAAAACAGACCATTTCTTCCTGTAATCTCAATGAGGTATTAAGGAGTAAAAACTAAATTTTAAATCTCAGTCCCAAATGATACTGTGAAGGGACATCTAAAGAACTGATGAAGCACGGATTCATTTTCAGATCCAAAAAAAGAGCATTCTGGTTGAATACCCATAAACTTGGATACAAATAACTTACAAGGATAAAATTTGTGAAGCATTTTAGTATGAATTTATTTAACCTTGCTTGGTATTACAACATGATTATGAATAGACCATATATTACCCGAGAGAAATGGACTGAGCGACAGTGATTACCTGCACATCTTACATTCTTTATTGGGGTTATTGGCTGTTGGCAGAATAGCTTATTAGTGCATTACCGCCACCAACTGAACTGTGTGGAGCGTTTTAGAGTGTGTAGCTACAAACTCTGCTGTAAATACAGATAAAAAAATCTGGGAGTCTTTTTTTAATCACTATTTCATATTGTGGTATAACTGCTGCTACTCCTGTTTTCTTAGATCCTGGATCCTTTGAACTATCTGTAAATATTTGTGTCATATATCATAACATTTCTGGTCAATATATTAATTAATTCTTATTTTTATATTTATCTTCTTATATCAAATGAAGGTCTATAGGCATTACAAACTTCCAAAGTGGAATTGCTGGCATTTGTATTGTATGACCATATTTTATATTATTAGATTCCACCATTCACGTCTTTTCCCGATTACCTGCATCAGATACATTTTTCAGGTCAGTCTCATATTCACAATAAAACATTAGTTTAAATGTCCACTGAGGAAAGCGATATCTTTGCCGTAGTATCCTTTCAACTGTTAAGGGTTTTTCAATGCAATACAAGGTGTTGTTGAAAGTAAAAATCATATATGAAGGTTGGGGCTGTATATTTTAGATGACTTAGCATCTGTTTCTATGGGCCACTATACGTAAGCCTTCCGCCATATTGGAATGGTCAAAGCCGGTCTGTGAACACTTGAGAGCAAGTTGACTGTGCATCTGCGTATAACCATAGTTATATGCATGTATGAATGTCTATATCTGCAATAGACTTCAGCAGACGATTTTTCTAAACTAACACAATACAACAAGACAAAGCCATTTGCTAACACAACATTTAAAAGGTACTGTAGTTTAAGAACCTGTAATATCGAGTTAATACATATTAACACACAAACCAACACATTTTTAACTGTCAAAGATTATCCCATTTCTTTGTGAATTTAAATGTTGGCGAATTTTACAACCATATGCTGTGCAATGTTGTGGCATCTTGGAAAACTCGTTGATTTTTGACCATGAATGACAACACACAGACCGTTCCAAGATGGTAAATAAAATATTATTTATTGAATAATAATCAATCAACAACAGCCATCATAAAGGTTGATAAACAATTCAGTCAAAAGTACAAAGGCAGCGCTCTGATACAGCATTAAAGTTATTAAAAATATAAAATCATGAAAGAGGACGTGTCTAGATTGTCTTAATGCAAGCTGAGGAGGATATTTTGAGTGGCCAAGGATCACAGCTGGAGAGCTACAGAAAATAGCTACAGAAAAAAGCATTAAAAATGTATCAAACAGCACCTATAGCACCACATGTTGTTTGGGAGGGTTTCAAGAAAAAAAAAAAAGGAAAAGAAAATGCTCTCATCCGAAAACAAACTCCAGCATATTCACTTGCCAGACACTACTGGATCTTCAAACGGGACTGGGTTCTATGGTCAGATGAAATTAAAAAAATGAGCATTTTAGCAGCAAACACTCAAGATGGGTTTGGTGCACACAGGGGTGAAAAAGTACCCTATGTGTACAAATATACTGCTGCATCTTTATTGTTGTGGGCCTATTTTTCTGCCGGTGCTCCTGGACATCTTGTTCAGATTCATGATATCATGGATTCTATCATATACCAACAGATAAAAAAATCTAATCCGGACTGCCTCTGTTAGAAATCTTTTAATGGGCTATAGTTAGATCTTCCAATAGGACTCCAAATCCAAAAACAAACATCAAAATCAAAACAAAAAATGGGTCACTGAGCACAAAACGAAGGTTCTGCCCTGGCCAACCCAGTTCCCTGACCTGAACCCTATAGAAAATGAGTGGGGTGAACTAAGCTGTTATCTTGGGAAAATGAGGTCGCAAAAAGTATTAGATAAAAGGGTATGATTAATTGTGGTCAATGTGTATTAGAGCAATACATTTATTTCATAATGAGATTTTCCCTCCATTTTAAATTATTATTCCCTTCTTTAAATTCCCTTAGATCAAAGGGATTAATGCCGATTTTTTTCCCACATGTTTCTTTGTTCACATTTACCAAGGGTGCCAACAATTCTCACCATGACTGGATCACAGTTTAGATGTTTGGAGATATTTTTTTGGCCCTGAGACAGCGAATCTCACAGTCCTCCTGAGTGTTGAACCTGTTGCTGTTCCCGTCACAGCCTCCGTACCAGAACTGGACACATTCACCACTGCGGACTTCGAAATACCATTTCATTGAAAAGTTTGAGCAAGTTCCTGCATCGAGTTTGAGCTGGCAAACATCTATAAGCAGAAAGAAAATAGAAATAAAGGTTTTAAGCAACACGCAGTGAAGATCAGGCTGATCAGTTTGAAGCCATTTAAAATAGTCACACTTCTGATACTTGCATATTTCACCATGCATATTGAGGTCAGCAATAATTTTATACTTGATTTACATGATTGTTTTAGTGAATCAGGAAATGCTCCTCTATGTATCTCCATTTTAAAAAAAAAAAAAAAAAAAAAAAGAGAGATGAACCTGATTTAATTCTAAAAATGTAAAATATTTTATGGTTTGAGTTAGGTTGTAGAAATTATAATTAGCTTTAAATAAAAACAGTGGGAGTCTACGGCATATCCGTCAAGTAAATGTGTCTTTTACCCTTGAAACTGGAATCATCCTGTTGAAGATTTTCAGATTCTGTGGGAGAAATTTGAAGAATCTCAAAACACTATACATGGCCTACATAAACCATCCATTATATCCATTAAAATATTATATGTATTAAGTAAATTAATTATAAATGGTTATATGTCTATATGTAAAAGAGGAAATGAAGCATAATGCATTATAACTTTAATATATTAATGTATTTAATATTAATATAAAAAAAATATAATTATTACGCTCATGTTATGGTTACGGTCATTTTGGCCTGGAGAGGTTTTCCTTTTCCTAAAAAAATACTAGTTAAAGGGGTCATATGACGTTGCTATATAGAACATTATCTTGTGTATTTGGTGTAATTAAATTTGTTTATGCGGTTTAAGGTTAAAAACACATTATTTTCCACATATTGTACATTATTGCTTCTCCTCTATGCCCTGCCTTTCTGAAACGCGTCGATTTTTAAAAGCTCATCGTTCTGAAAAGCGAGGTTTGCTGTGATTGGTCAGCTATCCAGTGCGGTGTGATTGGCCAAATACCTCAAGCGTGTGACGGAAATGTTACGCCCCTCACCATACTGTGATGCCCTGTCCGGCCGGAGCGACGAGACAAAAACATTAAAACCCATTACAAACGAGGCATTTGTTGCATCCAGTGGGGACATAATTACTGATTATAATACTTATACTGTCTTTTTACGCATTGCAACGCGCCGCGTAAACATAAAACCATGTCTTCATTTGTGATTGGAGAAATTAAAAACTACAAGTGCTACTCTACACTGCCCAAAAAACGCGCGTTTGAATCGTCAGTGGCAAATTCCTTAAAAATGAAAATGTACTTACAGTCTGTGAGTCAGAAAACACAGCACCACTCGAGAGTCCCATATGTTTTCATTTAGTCTACTCTTCCAGGATCAGGAAACAGTCCTCCCATAAAATGTGCTGCACACATCTGAATATTGGTTGAAATGTTTCTGGCACAGTGTTGTAAATACAACTTAACCACTGATTTCTAGTCGTGTCCTCTTTTGGAAGACCAAACAAAGTAGTTTTGCTTTCACAACGAAACACAGCGTCACACACGGCGGGCTCGAGTGTGTGGAGGCCGGAGGCCTAGAGTGAGCGGGCGGGCTTGCGGAAACCATTTGTGACGACCCCGGGCTGGACTCCGCTTCGTCCACGGTGAAAGCCGATCTGGCAATCCACAGCGCGAAGTTGATGTATTTCCTCAGCGACCAGCACGGATCAGCTCTAGGCATGACGAAGCAGATATTGTCCTCTTTTGGAAGGCCAAACAAAGTAGTTTCGCTTTCACAATGAAACACACAGCATCTTCACTGACATGGCGGCGCCAACAACAATACTACAGCGAGAATAAAAGTTTTGCTTCTTTCTTTGCGTGAACATTTGGGCGGTGTTATGCAAATCTCTTCCTTTCCCACACAGTGATGTAGATTTGTGGGGGCGTGTTATAACGAGCCGTTTTAGGTAGGCGTGGTGACTCTTAACTTTTATAAAGAATAGCCTTTGGATTTGAGACTTTAGTTCTTTGCAACTTTCAGATCTTTTCTTTAGCCCCAGAGCTTGTACCATCGCAAAGAGAAAGGACAAATTGAATGTCATATGACCCCTTTAATACATTTTTATACAATTTTAATTATTTTTCCCACCTTGTTACACTTGTGGTATTCCTGGCCAAAAATGACCAGCCTACAAAAAGGCCAGTTTTCCTCTCATTGAGCTATATTGCCAAATATTGAATTTATTCTATCAACTTATTTTCTTTCAATTAGCACAGGTTGTGTTTCTTTTTGATTGTAGGCCTCATTAATCTAAGCTTATGCACCGCAGTTTTTGAGTAAAAACTCCCAAAATAATACACAAATAATGCTTTTTTTTTCACTCAAAAAACGGAGGTGCATAAGCTCAGATCAGTGAGGCCTATGACAAAACCTGCGCTAATTCAAAGAAAACAAGTTGACCAAAAAAAAAAATTCAAAACAAGGATTAAATAAAAAAGTAAATGATCAGAATTTACATCAATAAAAAAATATGGATTATGAACAGCCTAAATATCAGTAAGCAAGTTTGGTAATTTTACCTGTAGACACACATTCCCTAAAGCACTCATCCTCTGTCAAGAATCGGTTTTCATTTCCGCCACAACCACCGTACCAGAAGTGCATGCATTTCTTAGTCTGCTGGCTGTAATACCATCTGGACAAATACGATCCACAAGCACTGCCTGAATCTTTCTCAAGGAAGCATCGTGCTGTTGGAAACAAACAGTACATTCCATTAATTCCCTGCAGCACTGAATACTGAACTCTGTCAGCGGAACAGCATAAAAGCTTGTGCATTTTTAATGTGAGTGAGGATACTGAACTATGCCAGAGATATGTGCAACTCCAAAAAAGCTAAATCAAGGGTTAAATTGGCCAGTAAGATCTAGATTCACCACCTTTAGTCTTTGAAGGCTCCGTTTTGTCCTTTTTGTGCTCTTCTG
This sequence comes from Sinocyclocheilus anophthalmus, assembly GCA_018155175.1. Lineage (NCBI taxonomy): Eukaryota > Metazoa > Chordata > Actinopteri > Cypriniformes > Cyprinidae > Sinocyclocheilus > Sinocyclocheilus anophthalmus. Next base: position 626,704 of record JADLZN010005202.1, on the reverse strand, counting down.
TAAATTGTTCAGTGTCATCATATTCACTGGGTTCAGTGATTGGTTCTGTGTTTTGCTCATCATAAACATCTTCATATTGCTCCTCTTCATATGGTTCCTCTGTTGTGAAGGGCTCTTCGGTGGGCGCTTCAGTGGGCAGAATATCTCTGAAACACAGTTAGACACATTCATAACATTAAAAAGCACATAATGTGTCCTGTACAGCTAATTAGTGCTCAGTATTGCAGCATCTGTTTGTATTTCAACGTGCAAATAAAAACAAAATATGGCTCATGAAGCCCAGGTTTCCCATTTCTGGCACAGTACAAAGACTCAAAACAGTAACATTTTTAGACCCTAAAACCTTTGGATTATTAAACCTAGAGCTTAACCGACTGTGCCACACCACCTTGTGCCACACACAAAAACATGCAAAGAAAATGCTTCTCCTGCTACAGCCAAATGGTTTTGAAAACACACAAACCATGCACTAACCTTTGTGATTTTATGTCGGAAGACTGTGGTTAGTAAATCACATTACCTCTCTGTGGTTTGTGGTCCAGAGTCAACAGGCCTCACCACAAAACCACGACAATCACGAGTCTGTATTGATGACCGGGGTAAGATTCCTCCTACAAAACAACAGCAGATACACAGCAGGGTTATTATCATTAACTGAAATTAAAAATAAAGCCATAAAAATACAATTGCTAATACTTAAATGTTAAGTGAAATGAAATAAATTAATAAAGAAAAAAAACTTGTTTTACGCTACTTTCGAAGGCTACATTTATCATTTTTGCTGAAGTACTAAAATAACTAAAACTAAAACTGAATTAAAAATCTATAAAAAATTAATAAAAACTATGTTAGCATCTGTTAATTTTCAGAAGAAAAAGTCTGCAAGTTTCAGTAACAGAACAGGTTAGACCAGACCAGGATCTTTCGCAGCGGCCTTATGATAACACAACCATGAATATTTCTTACTGTGGAGCATATGCAGGAAGGCGTAAGCGAAGCGTGTGCCATAATCTCTGTCATCCAGGAAAACCAGGTGCTGCTCCAGAGGAGAACTGGTGAGCTCCTCCATCTGTGTCCAGTCGAATCTCTGTCCCGCCATGAGGATAAACATCACAACATTCTGACACTTACACAGTCTAGACAAATAATCAAGCTGAGCATTGCTGTGCTCAGAATCTCCACCAAAAACAGCCATGACCATTCGTTTGCTTCGTGGTCTTTCTGCTTTAAGGATAATGTTAGTAATCAGCCTCTCCAAAGCAAACTCAGGATGGGATGTCCCGCCCACTTGCTTCACTGTATTAGTAATATGCCTCTTCATGATATTGCGATCTTTAATGTTGTAAGCTGAACTCCCATTGATGGAAGATAACCTAAACGGATCGCTGCTGTAGACGGACACTTCTTTTTTTTTTTTTTTTTTTTTTTTTTTTCCGTCGCTCTGCTCGGCCTCGTACTCACACCGATCCGGTCCAACAGGGAGGCAGGATCCCGTCGTGTTTACATACTGTTGAGTGTTCAGGTTATCAGACCCATCCAGCAGCACAGACATGTCCAAATCCATCTGCAGGGGTGAAGGCCGGATTACACCACACACTGGGTCTGGGTTACAACGATCTGGCAAGAGAGAATAAAAACCCTTGGCTTGTAATTAAAGACATCCATGATCCAAAACCTACCTACATAAGCCGCATCCTAACAGAAATGGAACCTCATCAATGACTGATTCGGAACACTCTAGATAGGCAGCAACTCTGTGTGTCATAAAAAAAGAGCTCTTCATTGACATAAGGAGTTGGCATGCTGAAGTTGCTTTAGATAACAACACACTAATAAGCATAAAAATAAATCACATAAATATTGGTCAAAACGTTTTTGTTTTTGTTTACAGTCAACATTTTTCTAACTTCGTCTGCCATCATAGCTGCATTATGGGATTGACTTCTCATTAGGAAGTTGGCTTGCTGACATAACATAATGATCTAATAAACAAAATTATTAATGCACACAAATATTGGTCACAACATGCATTTTTTTTATTTACAATCAACATTTCTCTAACTTCGTCCACCATCAATGTTTACTGAACTTGTTGCAATGCATTATGGGATTTACTTGCTGCCTTAGGGGCCATTCACACAGAATATGTTTTTGCATTTTCCTGGACTGCTTTTTCATTGTTTTTCTTCGTAAACATAGGCTAGACAGACATGTTTGACCATGACAATCATATCTTGCATCTTTTGCAATTTGACACACATGACACCATATTCTAAAACACAGAGCTCAAGTTAAAATAAGTCAACTTGTAAAACATGTATTTCTAGACCTTGAATGAATGTTCCCTTAGAATCTGAACAAAATTAGGTATTTTTAGAGGCAGCGTAATGCTGTGTACATTTCGGAATGGTTTACACTTTGCATCAGAACCTTGTCGATGACTACTTAAAATGATGTCTATGTAGGTTTTGGATGAGAGTCTTCACTTGTATTCCTTTAAATGTTTGGATGCTCAAAGAGATGAAAAGGATCAAATGTGAATGTCTGCACTGGAGCTTACCAAAACAAATGATGCACTGTTTAATGCGATTTACTCTTCTGCCATCAACGATAATGTAGCTTCCTGTGTCATCAACCTGAGACAGACATTTGAGGTAGATATTACCAACATGCAAATGGATGTGCAGAACTTTGGGAATGATGAATTCCATGGAAATCTTGAGGGCACAGAAATCTGCCAAATGTTCCACAGTTTTCCACAAATTTCAAACATCCATCCCTCACAAAATGCTACATCTTGTATATGTGTATATTAAATATTAGAGCTCATCTGCTTTCAGCTACCAAAAACAGTGTAGTACTCATTCGTTGTCATCACAGTCACTAATGATGATTCAAATAATGTTCATAAATGAACTAAAATGATCTAAAGTGAATTGAATCAACACTGAACTGACTTGAGCTGAATAACGAGACTATTGACTTTTGTAGAGCTGGTTTCTAGCTGAATTAAGCTTGTTTTATAATTGATGAAATTTGAAATTGATGAAATTGAGTTGAATAATGACACTATTGTCTGTTTTGTGCTACTTTAAATTTAAACAGCTTAAATTGTATTTGAAGAACTTTGCAACAATAACACATATTTTTCTGTTTATTACTGTGAAGTAATATAAATAAATATAAATGAAGGTGACTTGCATTTTTTGCATTTGCAAATCTGATGTTTTCTTATCTACCTGCATTGCTCGGCTCACATCAGCAGCAGGATTTAAGGCGATCACTCCGAGGCCAATGTCTGCAGCCTTGAACTCCAGCATGGCTGTTGCAAGGCTCGATTCATCCCTCGACGGCCCGTTTGTGAAGAACACGGCCACTTTCCTCATAAGCCTGCCCTTTCGGACACGCTTGAAGATGTTCCGGGCCACAAAGCTCATGGCTTGTCCGATGTCTCTGGTTTTTGTGGTTCTCTCAAAAGCCAATGCTCTTACAGCTTCCAGAAGGCTCTTCTTCTTAAAGTGGTCTGCGAAACGGATCAGGTTCCTGGACTCGCTGCTGTAGGAGATCACAGACACTCGAGCTCCCCATGGACAATTTGTTTCAGCAATGGAAATGTCTTCCAATAAAGATAGAGCCGCAGAACGCATCCGCTCGAACACTTGAGGAGTCACACCCGCAGACATGTCCAATGCTATCACCAGGTCTGTGGGGTAAACTGGACACCGGGTACCATTACCTGAAAGCATTTTGGGAAAATAAATAAATAAATACAATTTACAATTAGCAAAAAGTTACTAATAAATCAGGCACTGAAATGTTAAAGTGTAAGGCAAAGCATACCGGAGCAGCAAGCTGTGGAGACAAAATGAAAGATAAAATTTAGATGCATTTCAAATGATTTCAAGGTTTAACATACAGAAAGCTAAATGGCACATATAAGAGATCATGAAGAGAGAAATAAAATAACTGAATGAGATAATGTTAATGACTAAAATCACTAGCAGTCATTCTGCTTGGCATTCTTTGGATATTAGGCGCTCTGAACTTACGACAGTTTTTGCGTATGTATTCGACCAGGTCACATTCCTTGACATTCAGAAGCAGAAAATAAGGACAGAAGGAAAACAATCAAACTTTTGGAGCAGATGAGTAATTTAATACTATTTAAAGATCATTTATCTTAATGTGAACCTACAGGCATTGGACTGATTCCAGGAGGTCCTTTTTCACCCTAGAAATACAATTAAATTAAATAAACAATTAAATAAGTACATAAACAAACAAACAAATAAATATGAACAGAAGCATCTCAGTACACCTTATTTACATTTGCTTAACGCTCTAGGCCCCTTCATTTTTGGGTCACACTTGCTACCTACATGGTCAAAAGTGACAGAATCCTTGAAGTGTTTTTTTTTTTTTTCAGGAAAATCTATGTAATATATTTTTGATTACTAGTTAGTATTGCGAGGGGAATTTATGATATTTGGCAATATTTATAAAATATTTATGAGCTTTTTTTTTCAATTATATTAAATCTCTCAGCCCCTTCAGTTTTGTTGTATTTTTGCAGTCAAAAGTGACAAAGCCTTGAAATGTAACCTTTTGTTTTTCTTTCACGAAAACCAATGTAAAATATTTCTGTTCAATAATATATATTCTTATTATATTATTATATTTAGCAATTTTAGATGCATTTTATGATTCTATGCAACATTTTTAGGAGCTATTTTTTCCACAGTCATTTTTGAATGCGAAGGTACCAAGTGTTACTTTTTTATTTTTCAACTCTTTAACATATTCGAATCATGTCCATGATTTTCTTTGTGTTCACATAACTAATTTTACAAAAGTCACCAAGTGTCTTCCCATTCCAATGAAGCAAAAAATTTAAAACATATTTTTTTCGGTCAGTTCTGACTGAAGAGGACCAGAGGGTTAAACTGACAATGTTTTGTGATGTATATAAGTATTTATTTAATCTGTAAGAAAGTGTTTGCAATTGACTGACCCTGTGTCCGTCCATCCCATTCTCTCCTGGAGTACCCGGAGGACCTTCGGGACCAGTGTTTCCCTGATCACATCAATACATAATATAACATAACTGCATACATTTCAAACAAGTATCCTGCAAACATACAGAAACTTCTCTATAATGTTAAGTAAATTAATATAATTTAAAAAGACAAGATTGTTTTGTTGGACATTAACTTTTTAAAACATTAATAAATAAGCAAAAAGTAAATTAAATGAAAGTGTACCGGTTTTCCTCGATAACCTTTATGTCCTTTACTTCCACTGGATCCTTCGGTACCATCCTCCCCCTATTATTATAATCACTGATATTAATAATGTTACATAATGTTATATTAATTTGAAATTATTTTTATTAACATTTCTACAATTACATAAAATGCCTAGTGATGAGCTGCAACAGATGATTAACTAGCTTTAACAGACCTGCAAACCAGGGAGGCCAAAGTATCCAATGTTTCCCTGAAAGCAATTTTATTCTGTTAGTTGAATATCCATAAACATACACAAAAGAAAGAAAAAAAAGTCATTTGTGTGTATTTTCCAAAAAATCTCATGTGCAAAGCTTTGCTCTTGATGTTAATTACATTATATTTAAGTCGCTTTGTAAAATAAGTCATAGCATGTTTCAGATTATAAAAAATCCCAGGAAATATGGTAAATAGAAAAATAAAACCACTTTTAGAAACAGAAAGTAGTAGATGTTCTGATACAGTTTCTCTTAGAATTTATCTGTTTTTTTCAGTAAATTCATGTATATATAACACAGGTACCTTGTGTCCTTTGAGCCCTCCAGGTCCATACCCGTCTCTTCCATCTTGTCCCTTTTTACATAAAGTCATACATTAGACTGGAAAGTCGCACAAAAACTATTTCATATAGTTTAGATGGGCATTTTATAATTTTCAAGTCAGCAATGCATCAAATGCAACAACTGACCAGAGGCCCTTTGAATCCCTCTTGTCCCGGTGTTCCCTTGAGCCCCGGGTCACCCGGTGGACCCTAAACACAAGCAGGGACAGTGTGAAAAGAGGAGCACAGAATTGCTCTACAACATTATATGGCTGCAGCACTTCTACACAACATACTGAGACCAACCAGGTATTAAAGAATAGTTCACCCAAAAATGAAAATTTGCTGAAGATGTACTCACTCTCATGCCATCCAAGATGTAGATGAGTTAGTTTCTTCATCAGAACAGATATGAAGAAATGTATAATTACATGACTTGTTCACCAATGGGTCCTCTGCAGTGAATGGGTGCCGTCAGAATGAAAGTCCAGACAGCTGATAAAAACATTACAATAATGCACAAGTAATCCACACCACTCAGTCCATCAGTTAATGTCTTGTGAAGTGAAAAGCTGCGTGTTTGTCAGAAACAAATCTTTCATTAAGATTCAAACTATTCCTTCCATTGCTAAAATATGAGTCCTCTATCCATAATATATTGCTTTAAATTATGGTCTTCTCTAAATCAGGAGAGAAATATGCGCAGATCAAGAACCTTTTACAAGTGGAAACAGTCCAAAACACATCTAAACAAATATGACTTGAGGATTATTGTGATGTTTTTATCAGCTGTTTAGACTCTCATTCTGACGGCACCCATTCACTGCAGAGGATCCATTGGTGAGCAAGCGATGTAATGCTAAATTTCTTCAAATCTGTTCCGATGAAGAAACAACCTCATGCATTTTTCACAGAATCAGGAAAAGAGAAAGAAGGAAGTAAGAAGAAAACTTCAATACAACAGTCTTCCATACCCTTGGCCCTCTGGATCCTCGACCTCCCTTTGAACCTTCAGGTCCAGGTGGGCCAAAGGGACCCTATGAAAACACACATGATTCTCTCAACATTCATGTGTTTTATATCATATGCTTTATACTCTAAGGGTAAAACATGAACATGCAACTATATGAGGCGCCACGCAGGATAAACTTGATCCATGTATACACACCTATAAACACTCGCACATAAATATAAACTCAATGTTTATTTTGTATGTTCAATACATACAAAATAAAATTCACAAACGTATTCAATTCTGAAAGACGCATGCTTTAGTTGTGTTGTATATACAGTACATATATGCAAGTGATTTGATACATGAATGTGCGTGAACTTTTCAGTGCAAACGGAAGGCATCTCAGTGTAAATTTTATTTTGTACGTATGCGCCGAGTGTTTTATGGATGTGATGTCAAGTTTATATGTATATGCGAGTATATAGGTGTGTCTGCATGCATCAAGTATATATGTATACGCAAGCTATAAACAAGTGTATATGTATTCATTACTACCATAAGATGCATTGGTATGGATTTCATATTAGTGTGCGCGTGTATTTCATATATATTTTTGAACATCCAATAGTATACATGTATATGTGAGTAATTTATAGGTGTATATGCATGTGTTTTATGTGTGAATTGATAAGCGAAGTTTGATTTAAATCCTACGTGGCGCCTCATACAACTAGTTTAAACAACTGAATACACACCTGAATTCCAGGTGCACCCGGAGGACCATTGTCTCCTTGGAACCCTTTTGAACCTGGTGGTCCCTGAACAAACAAATAAATAAAAGATCAGGGAGGTATAACAGGTCATAGAATCAAACACTAACATTGGACATCTCTTATCTGTGCGTTTCTTTTTAAATAAAGGTGAAATGTCCTAGTTCTCACCACTTGTCCAGAATAACCAGGAATCCCTCGCTGTCCAGTGTCTCCTTTTTCATTTGAAGAGTCACCCTATACAGATACACACATTTACCATTACCACATTACAACAGCAGAACAGAATAGATTACATAATATAATAAATATCACATGCAACAACAATAATAATGGAATTTCTATTTGAATAGTATATTAGAATTGAAAGGAGAAAACCAGAATAAATTAGAAAGACCAGAAAGATTATTTATATAATACACAACAAAATCATAATAAATTATTATTATTTAATATTATAGTTAATTACACAAGAATATAGAAACAATAGAATATGCTAGAAGTAAGAGTAGATCCGAACAGACCATATTAAAAAAATGAAATAGATTCAATTAAAACACAACCAATAGACTAGAATAGAACAGAATCTTTGTTTGTTTGTTCCTGCTACATTATCCGGCAATACCTGGTTGTGGCCTTTTTTCTCTTCCTGAGCCACCCTACCAAATACACTAGAAGTTATCGAAGGATAAAACATCTTTAGACCTATTTAATTAATTTTTATTATAAGTTTTTTTTTTAATATATATTTAATCTATTGTTAAAATGTTAGTTTTTCCTGTGATGCAAGGCTGAATTTTCAGCATCATTACTCCAGTCTTCAGTGTCACATGATCCTTCAGAAATCATTCTAATATCCTGATTTGGCAAGAAAACGCTTTCATTATTATCACAGCTGAAAATGGTTACGTTGCTTAATGAAAGTGTGCAAACTAAGATACGGTGTCTTTTTTCAGGATTCTTGGACAAACAGTAGGTTTGAAAAGCAGCATTTATTAAAAACAGAAATCTTCTACAACATTATAAATGTATTTACTATCAGTTTTGATCAATTGAATGTGTCCTTTTTGAATAAAAGTATCAGTTTCTTTAAAAAAAGAAAACAAATTGAACCCAGTCTTTTGAAGGGTAGTATATATCTTCCTGTAGCACCTGTAAAATCTAAAATGCAATATGATATTGTGTACAAATGTGTTAAGATTAGATTATTAAGCTATCTCAGGATAGCGTGACACTGAATAGTACAGAGACTATACACTTTCAGAAAAAAGTACAAAACTAGGATTGTTCTCTTTAAAAGGGTTATAGTATGTACATTTTAGGTACTAATATGTACCATTATAGAGGTAAATAAGGTACAAAGATGTACCTTTTAGCTTTTGTACCTTACAATACCGCATCTGTGAGCTTTTTACCTTTTTTCTGAGAGTGTAGTTACAGTTAGAAGCCACTACAGTACTAGTACAGGTAATACTCACAGGATCACCGTTATCTCCAGGTCTGCCTGAGGGTCCATCAGTGCCCTGGTCCCCCTGACAACAGAACACAGTCATAACACACTTTTACTGATACTATTCACACATCGGATAATCTTGAAACACGTTGAAAAAAAAAAAAAACACGTTCTAAATCTGATATGTTTCTCATATTTGGTCACCTGATTCTATTTCATTAAACCTCTTAATTAGGTATTTTTTTATCAAAAAAGTTCAAGTGAGAACAATTGGTGACATCAGCCAAGGAGGAAAGTCATTTCAGAGGGGAAGCAGCAACAAGCGTGTCATGTCAAATTGCTCAGATGTGTTAGTGGAGTTAAAAATAACAACGTTAAACATACAGTATATACTTAATCACAACTGTGAACGTGCTAACTTTGACAGCCAAATAAAACAAATGGAGATGTCCGTCGTGCTTGCCAGTCTTGTTGACAAATAAAGGCTATACATTTATTTTGTGTGATTTAACAGTTATGTCTGCTTCAAGTTATGTAGACTACTATCTACTATGAATGTAATTATACAGCATCTGATTTACAGCACATCGTTAGAAACATTCTGTCACTCAAATTGAGTTAACATTTTCCAGAAGGAGTATAAAAGAAGACCCTCACCGGGAGCCCAGTATCTCCCCTCTCGCCTTTTGTACCTGGAATTGTGTTGTCTATTCCTGGTGCACCCTATTAACACAAACAGAGAATCATATACAGACAAATCAAGTCAGGCCGTTTAGATGGCCAAAAACAGCTACTATAAACACAGAGAAATACTTACAGGATCTCCTCTCAATCCGCTGTGTCCGTCAGGTCCAGGACTGCCTTTGAAACCCTTCACATTCTGAATAACAGAAATAATACTGTGAGGAAGCCACTGGGTTGTTTTTACATTTGTCCTGTTTATATTAACAGTGATACATAAGTAGACAGCTGTGATCAAACAAAACAGGCATTTGTAATGTGTGTGTGATAACGTAGTTACATTACTGCCCGGGTCTCCTTTAGGTCCTGGAAGCCCATTTAGGCCAGCATCACCCTGCACACAACAGAAACAGAGTACAGTGAATCAATCAAATGACTCAATAACTCATTTAGTCACGATGCGGTACTCAACTGAGCAGTTTCATAGGTCAAAAAAGAGAAATATAACCAAGGAAAACATGATTTTGTGTGCAAGTCAGATAATTTTGCATTAATATTTTAGTTTTGCGCAATATAATTTTAAATCTGTTTAAAGATTTGATACATGCTTATTATTTTTTTTTATGCATTATTACATTTTTGATTTACGCTTATTATTTTTCGATCCGTGACCATTTTTTGCTATTCTGAAAATGTATTGTGCAATATATTTTTACTTGCGTTTTTTAAAGTTTGTTTTCACGCTTATTACTTTTTATTTGTCACTGCAATAATTTGGCGGAAAATTGATCCCATACATGACAGGCAAATAAATAAATAAACCAAAAGAGGGAATTTTATACTTTACGGAAGGTATCATTTTATATTTAATAAAATTTAGGATTTTAATTCTGTTATTTTCAAAATCAGACATCAATAGTTGCATTTTCATGCATTTTAATGTGTGTAATGTGACTTTATCATCCAATAGTGCCAAATATTACCAACGGTGACTTTGCTTATGTGTTTGTTTTCATGCACAAAAACAGAAAACGAGACTCAATCTGATTTGCACAGAACGAAAGCCTGATTTCCATCTAGATATCAGTCCTATTTTTCTGTACATTTTCTATTTCTCTGTTTTTATATATATTTATGTTATATTTTAATATAGTACATTCATTTTCATTTGTGATTCTGTGAATGTAAGTGTAGAAATAAATAAAGATGTGACCTGTTCTCCATCCACTCCATCCAGCCCATCCTCCCCATCTTCTCCCTGTCAGACAGAGGTCAAAGGGTCACACACACTTACAGTCTGTTTAGGGAAGTAATCAACAGCACTAAACAAATAAAACTTATACTTGTGCTTATGACCCTAATAAAAGAATTTTGTCTTTTTCAGTGTATATTTTTGTCCGAACAGTAACTGTTACAGCCAGTGAATAGAATAATAACTCGTGTTACTCACTTTATTTCCAGTGTAGCCTCTCTGGCCCTATTGAAATGAGATTTAAAAACATTTCCTTTATTCAGCACAGCTGTAAAACATAATCTCATCCGTCCTCATATACAGGAATATTAAACGCTGACATAAACATATCCTAGCCATGCAGTTAGTAATAGTCATGCTATACCTAAAACAATTAATTCAGTCACACGTAATGTATAAATGTGTTTGCACCAAATAACAAAAAAAATTTATATAAAAATTTTGGATTTGTTGATTAATCTTATTTTTAATGGTTACTTCTTGAAAGTAAAAACAGAAAAAGTACCAGTTTAATTAAAGTTCTATTAACAAGTGGTGTATGAAGAAATACAGTACTGTACTATTTTGCATACTAAGATAAATCCAGAAATTCCAAGCAAGGGCCCGTTCTTCATACGTGGATTACTCAGTTAGCTGGATTTTATTGTTGATGATTTGACATGATCCAGGATTGTGAGGTTCTTTGAAGCTAATCCTGGATTTGCTGTCATAATTTATTAAAAAATAATAATAATAATACATTTTTTTTACAAGTTTACTCATGGAGGGTTTACTCATGAAGGAGTAACTATCTCATAATTTTATTGTAGTCATACATTACATACAGTTCTTCCGAGCCATGCATTATTTGAATGGTGAGCTTTTATGCGGGTGGCTTTAATGCATCGCAGGAGATGCAGACTCACTTCTCAAATCTCAAAATGCTTTTATAATGCACAATTAATTTAAACACAGTCAGTTATGTCAGATTAAGGAACTTTAATTCATGCTCACGTATAATAAATCCACTTCAAAAGTAAATGAATTGCTCATTACAATACTTTTGACATGCAAATGCGAAGTCTGTATACAAATACTAGAAATGGTGAAAAATAATTGGGAATCATTTAACAAACAAATTGACATTTTATTAACTTTTTTGACATTTTGCTTGCTTGGCTGTTTCCTTGATCTTAATTACATGATGTAATTACGTTGCTGTCTCACCACCAGCCAATCACTGCATTGCTGATCATGGTTTCGAGTATCGATATATCTGACCTTCCCAATTAGCATGTCAACACGGAGTAACTTCAGACAACTTAATCCAGATATTTGAATCAAATATGCTAACTTTTTGAAGAACATAATTAGCCAGAGATCAGTTATCCCGATTAAATGATCTGGCATCTGTCAAATCATCTCAGATGTATTAAGCGAGGCACGAAGAACGGACTCCAGAACATTGCACTGATAAAAACGACATCAAGAGATGCATCTCCAATGATGATAATATTGTGACAAGACCATTTAATTTCCTCTGTTTCCAGGGCAACCCTGTGTCCCTTGTTCCATTCAGCCCTGGTGTTCCTCCTCCTCCCGCCAGAACAAGATGGATAAAGAACCGTTTTATCCATAGCATATACGGCCTACATCCTCTCTAAACAGCCTCATTGTTTATATGTAGGTATTAGTATGTCAGTTATCAAAGCACACAATTTTTAAATGTTTGTCATGTGTTTGATGATGCGAAACGTACACTTTACGTATAACAAATTTAAATTGCGTAAAATTCATGTAATTTACGCTATAAACAATCTTAATATTGTACAAATCTTTTATACTATTTAAATATTGATATCAATCGCCAGTTTATAATTTTAAATCGAAAAGCATTTCATTTTTTTGCCTCCTTAACCGACCACCAAACTAAACTAACTACCCATTTTATAGTCGAATATAAAAAGATATAAAATAATGTTCTATAAAGGATACTGGAATGCAAATCACAATAAATTTTATTTATTTATTTTATGTTTGTAGAATCACATTTTACATACAATACCTATGAATTCTCAATGAAGCTCAAGGTGCTCTAAAACGGTTTATTACATGTTTATGCACTTTATCCTATTTGTGTCTGTAGTTTCAACACATATTCCTAAATCCGCTTTTCCCAAATGAGTTTTTCTTCTCCACTCAGTACCCTGCATCCACCAACGTTCCCTCGAATTCTGACAGTTTTTACAGAAAGGTTTGTTCATATATAATTTGCCTTATTTTATATATATACTTTATTCCCTAAAAAGCAGGATGATGTTTTCCCTCTGTGTATGGCGAGATAAAGAGAAACTCCACTCTGTAAAGCCTCAAGCCTCTACGTCAACAAAATAAACAATGAATTTTGAATAAATATTCAAATCAGATGAAAATCCAGTGATCAGATTTCTGTTCTGGAAATGTATGCAAATTTGTTAGATACACACAATCTCATTTGAATATTTAAACATGACTTTTCATAAAACTTATTCAAGAATTGCAATTCTTCATTTAATCAATCACCTGGGGAAGTATGGTGATATCTATTAGTTCATTTTTTTACCGTATTAATCTGTGATGTCTTGCCTTCAGTACATGTAGGCTGAAAGTTTCACTTACCATACTACCTTCATCTCCTGGAAATCCAGGATGGCCCTTCTGACCAGTAAGGCCCTGAATAAAAGAAAAACAGGGATGCTGACACATAAAACCTGAATTTCTTTAAGGCATCATAGCCATGTTCCTGATGCGAAGGCCATTCAAAAAGCACACTGTCTTTTAAGATACCTCATTTTAGTTCCATTCTAAAGCAGCAATGTATTTATCATTGACATTACGAGAAAATGCATCAAGCTCAGTGAGAAAAAATCTGTCCAAGAGAAGCAAAGCGAGAAAAAATATGTAAATCCACAACATTTATTTTCTTCATTATCAGAATTGAGGGGCTTTGACCTTTTCACCCGAGCTTCCAGGGGGTCCTCGTGGTCCAGGTGCACCGGTGCATGAACAAGGCACATTACAGCATATCCTCAGCGCTACTGTTTCCTGAGGGGAGAGCAAGGCGCACAATGAGTGAAACTGTTTGTATTTTGTTGCTGAAGTCACAAGCCATGCATCCAATCGAATTTTAGGTTACTTTACTACAACTGTATCCGTCACTTGGTAGTAGCTTGAAAAATTACAGGTGATAACCCTGAAAACTATAAACACATATACAAAAGATACAATCCAGACTACTTTAAATATTTGTCCAGTTGCAATGGTTTGAGTTGACCACAATGTGTTTTGTGTGGTGATTAATAGTCTACCAAGAGCATCTGGAAATCAAAGATGTTAATAAACATCAATATTTGATGATTGTACAATAGACAATTTTGTGTGCAATGTAAAATGTGGCTCATGAAGACCACAAGAAAAAAAGAAAGGCCACAGAGCAGAATGAATTCAAAATAGTAGAAGAGCTCATTTATTTAATGAGAAGATAAAAAATGTATAAAGCTGACAACACTATTTTATCTAAACAAGTTCAAGGGAAGTAGCTATGAAAAGCCTTCATTTAAAATACACAAAATACAATTTTTGTTTCAATACAAAATTTCTTTCAGAAGAGCGGCTGTTGAGTAATTGATGCAATTTGTGCATATGATGTAAAAAGAAAGAAGAAAAAAAAGGCCTGGCAAGAACTGCAAAATGCTACTTTACTTTGAGTGAACAGCGCCTTTAAGCATTGTTTTGATACTTACAATCTGTTTCATAAGAGCGTTGCCTAAATTTAGCATGTTGATGGCCAGTGGCTGCATGTAGCCGGAACCTCTGCCAAATTCCAGCTGGTGAACATCCATTATTCCCTCCAAAGACACAATCAGCAGTGCACTGACCCCTAGTTTACACATCAGAAATGAGCACACATGGGTTTAGTACAGAGTGACTGCAGAAAAAAAAATGGTTCAGGGTCACAGTCTTTGCCTTAAAATTTTTGTGGAAGAAAAGACCCACAAAAAAGGCAGGGAAAGCATGGCACAGGCATTCATGGGGGCTACTTATACAGGATTGCTAATTAAAGCTGCTTTCCATAACTTTTTTGGTTAAAAATGATCCAAAATCAAATATTGAGCAAGTACATAACCAATCAGTGTTCAATCTTCTAACCTGAGCCCGATTAACAATGGTAAGCTTGTAATAATGTTTTCTAATTTGAATGGTTCCGGGTCATTCATCTTTGCATCATTACGTCACGTCTGTATGCATAATTAAGCAGTCCCAGCCAGTAGGCTATATTGCGTGTGTAGATGCTTACAGCATTCTACGACTAAACTTCAGATTAGAAGATTCTGGATTACTCTGTACTAAAAATATTTATTTCAAAGAGAATGAGTTCTAAGGAACATTAAATTGCTTTTTGAGGTTAAAAGAACAATTTATTTCAATGACATTCGAGTGGTATGACAATTAGATTAGACTACAGAAATTGAAATCTACAGAGAACGCTACACACTACAATTGACTTTGAAAACGTAAGTATCTGAAAACAATGATGCATGTTAAGCCTGTGATATTGTACATATAGATATCTATATCATACACTATATCATAGTGTTGTTAAAGATAATGTTACTTTGCACTTAATATCACATTACTATTAATATTACATTCCTGCAAATATGACAGAAATTTACACACAATTGTTGTTCTGCGGCAAAACACATCAACTGTGCATCTGAATATATGGAATAGTGATTTTAAGCATGACTTGGATGCGCCAGCAAGTGGAGGGATAAATCCAGATTAATGTGGAGGTAGCCAAAGACATCACTTACCACTTTGCTTAAGTCTCTCTGAACTCGCCATTAAACGCTGAATGTCATCATCCAACCCATCTGTGAAGATTATCAAAACCTAAACACAAACACATGATTAAATGTCAGGGAATTGTAAACACTGTTTTCAGACTACCATAAACTAAATAGCAATAAATATTAAATGCCATCTAGGTGCCCGATATGAATCTAAGTGACCAAAGGAAAAAAAAGAAAAAGTACACCACAGAGCTGAATCTGATTTCCCAACCATGTATGGCTGGCCTCTTCCATCTATTGTTATTTACAGCCTGTTGTAGATCCTGCTGCATAATAGGAAATTAGCATTTTTAAAATTCATAATTTTTCCAGTAGTGCTCTTGCTGATGCAATTTCATCTTAAAGCATAATTTTGGGTAAAAATATCATGCCAAACGCCAAGTGCATAGTGTTTCTTTGTTCGTAAAAAAAATTGTTAAAAATTTCTTATGAAAGTATCTCAGTAAAACATCACAAAAATAAAATAATTTGAAAATAATATCAGCAGAGGTGCTCTTGCTTAATTAAGGGAATATTAACAAAGAATAGAATATATAGTTGACATTTTGATGGTCAGTTTTATATCTCGAAAACACTCCCACCTTTGCCTTGGCTTTGGAGGAGGCTAACATTTCTTTGAAGGAATCTAACAGAAACTCGTTGAAGGCCAGGGTTGTAGGTCTCAATAACATCAACTTCTTGACCACATCCTCGTTGTACTTCTCAAAGCCAAAATCATCAAGAACACTCCCATCCCGCCCAGACACAAGCCTATAACCAAATCTAGTTGTAATCTTGTCCTTCATGATGCAGCACAGATCACCCATCATGGAGATACGGTGGATGGCTGCAGAAACCAACGTTTCCACCTGAGGTCTGAACAGAGTTTGTGTGCTTGTCCGTCTGGACACGTCAAACCCAAAGGCAATGTCAATATCACAGTCTGTTCGAACAAAACAATGGGTCACAATCTCCAAGAAAGGGTATAGACAAAATATTATACATCTATGGAAGGATATTCCGGATTATTTTCAAAAAGAATTGCAAATTGTATTTTCAATTGCATTTTCCAAATGTGGATGCATTAATTGTGACATAATCCAAACGCAATTGCAAATCTTGCATTACCGTTTGCGCTTTCGCGAACGGACAGTGACTGCCAAATTTCAAATGGAAAAGCAAAGTCCGTTTGCAACTGTATTTCCCCAGGTCTTACGAGTTATGAGCCTGTCGATGCTATTTAAATAGCAATAATAATTAACACGTCTGCTTTTTCACTCTCTCTGTGTCGTGCATGTAACCTGCCAAAACTCAAACAAAATCACAATTGCTTTTTCATTTGAATTTCCGATGCCTTACACGGAGACCTGTCAATCAGTGTCAAGGGTGGGACTATATTATGGGCCGTGTTTGTATTGGGAAGTGACGTCACTCACAGACAATTGTGCCGAATGCTTTGAACAATGGAACTCTAAAGGCAGCTGCCAATCCGATAGATGCATGTGAAAGAACAGACAGTACAACCTGGGTCTCCTTATATTCTTGGCACCTTAAACAAAAAATAATTCTGTAGTTTTTATCCCAAATGCAGCAACTATCCCCTGCTAACAGCGGGAGCCACAACGGTACGCACAATAGGTCAATATTCACCATTAACCAAACGCTTTTCACCTGTCTCTGTCACGGGACCGTCGGAAGACACGTGTGAACGAGTGGGTTAGGGTCCACATTCGCAGGCTCTATTTCACTCTATGGGGGAAAACAAAGTAAAAACGAAACATAAAACAAGCTGAGACTCTGAGACCAGCAAGGACAGAAGACTCTTATACCAGACGCCACGTAGGGCTGGCATCAGTCAACCAAACATTAACCAAACATTAATCATCCGACCCGGAGTGGCGTGGGGAAGGCGCCTAAATAGTTCTCGTGACGGGCCACAGCTGTGTGAGAGTGAGTGTGTGCACAGGTGTGTGGAGTGCAGGTGATGGAGTCCCGGATGGGCGACAGCTGTGTGTGTATGTGAGTGGGTGCCCAGGTGTGTGGTGTTAAGGTGACGGAGAAGAGTCCGGGAGGATGGGAGATGGCGACCTCTGGTGGTGAGAGGAAGAAACACCAGACACCAGACCCTGACAGGACCCCTCCCCTAAGGAACGGCTTCCAGACGTTCCAGACGTTCCAGAGCGCCCCCCCAGGGGAACGGCCCAGCGGGGATGGAGTAGGGGAGGGATGGGGGGCCCAGGGCCATGTGGTAGCGGGGGACCTGGGGACTCGGGCAGAGCCGGCGGGCGCCGACCCAGGCATAACCAGCGCCAACACAGCGGGTGTGTGTAGCCTCATCGTGAGCGGGCACCGCCGCCTCTGGAGCCTCGTGAGCGAGCACTGCCGCTTCGGGAACATTGTGAGCGGACACCGCCAGCTCGGGAACATCGTGAGCGGACACCGCCAGCTCGGGAACACCGTGAGCGGACACCGCCGCCTCGGGAACACCGTGAGCGGACACCGCCGCCTCGGGAACACCGTGAGCGGACACCGCCGCCTCGGGAACACCGTGAGCGGACACCGCCGCCTCGGGAACATCGTGAGCGGACACCGCCAACTCGGGAACATCGTGAGCGGACACCGCCAGCTCGGGAGCATCGTGAGCGGACACCGCCGGCTCGGGGACATCGTGAGCGGGCACCGCTGCTTCGGGGACATCGTGAGCGGGCACCGCTGCTTCGGGGACATCGTGAGCGGGCACCGCCGGCTCGGGGACATCGTGAGCGGACACCGCCAGCCCGGGGACATCGTGAACATCGTGAGCGGACACCGCCGGCTCGGGAACATCGTGAGCGGACATCGCCAGCTCGGGAACGTCGTGAGCGGACATCGCCAGCTCGGGAACATCGTGCGCGGGCACCGCCGGCTCGGGGACATCGTGCGCGGGCACCGCGGCCTCCGGGACATCGTGCGCGGGCACTGCCGCCTCCGGGACATCGTGCGCGGGAACGTCGTGCGCGGGCACTGTCGCCTCGGAGACCTCGTGCGCGGGAACATCGCGCGCGGGCACCGCCGCCTCGGGGACATCGCGAGCGGACACCGCCAGCTCGGGAACATCGCGAGCGGACACCGCCGCCTCGGACACTCGTCGTGTGTCCCGGGCCCGGCCGCCTCCGGTACATCGTTCGCCGGGACATCGTGCGCGGGCACTGTCGCCTCCGGGACATCGTGCGCGTGCACCGCCGCCTTTCCGGCGCACACCCTCGTGCGCACGACGTCACCGCCTGCCCTGTCTCCGGAAACAATCTTCGTCGCGGGAAACATCGTTTGCGCATGGAACCGTCCGCACTTTGTCGGGCTGGTACTAGCAGCGCATACCACCGCTGTCTCGGGGGACCATCGTGAAGCGTGCACCGCCGCCCTCCTCGGACATCGGGCAGCATGGCACCGCCGCCCGCCTGCACATGTCGTGTGCGCGGTTGCACCGTGCCCGCGCCGGGACAGTCGTGCCGGAGCCCCGGCCGCCTCCGCGGGGAACATCGTGCGCGGCAACCCGCCAGCCAGCCGGGACTCGTGCGCGTGGGCACCGCGCCTCCGGTACATCGTGCTGCGCGGGCATCCGCATTCCCTTCCGGGACAATTCGTAGCGCGGGAACACGTGCGCGGGCACCCCTGTCCGCTCGGAGACTCGTGCGCGGGCACCGCGCCTCTGTGACATCGTGTCGCGGGCACCGCCGCATCTGGACATCGTGCGCGTGGACCATCGTGCGCGGAACATCGTAGCGCGGCACTGTCGCTCGGAGACTCGTGCGCGTCACCGCCCGCCCGCTTTGGGGGAACTACGAGCGGACACCGCTGTCTCGGGAACCTCGTGAGCAGCCCACACCGCTCGCACCGACATCAGCGAAGGAGTTCCCGCAAGCCGCGTACCAGCCCCACCCGCGATGCTCCAGTAACGTGCGGGAGTACTGGGTGCAGCAGACGAGGTCTGTGATGACCCTGGGATGGCCGCCTCTGGAGAACTGTGAGCAGGCTCTGCAGCCAGCTCCATCCTGATGGCTGAGCCGCTCAACTGCAGAGCCAGGTTGATGTAGTCCTCCAGCGCCTCCTCGGGGTCCCAGAATGGCATAAGGGACTTGAACGGCTCGGCTAGGCCTCCCCAGAAAAAGACCATGAGGCAGGTCTTCTCCGTAGCCGACCGGCGAGCCACTCCAACGAAGTCCCTGGTGTAATCCTCAATGCACCGGTCTCCCTGCCGGACATCGAGGAACCTTCCTGCTGGACCCATGCTTGGTCGGATGATTCTGTCACGGGACCGTCAGGAAAGACACCGTGTGAACGTGGGTTAGGGTCCAAATGCAGGCTTTATTTCACTGCTGGGGAAAACAAAGTAAAAACAGAAACATAAACAGAGCTGAGACTCTGAGACACAGGCAAGGAACAGAAGACTCTGATACCATACGGCCACGTAGGGCTGGCATCAGTCACCGAAACAAACATTACCAACATTAATCATCCGACCCCGAGTGGCGTGGGGAAGGCGCCTAAATAGTCCTCATGACGGGCCACAGCTGTGTGAGAGTGAGTGTGTGCACAGGTGTGTGGAGTGCAGGTGATGGAGTCCCGGATGGGCGACAGCTGTGTGTGTGTGAGTGGGTGCCCAGGTGTGTGGTGTCAAGGTGACGGAGAAGAGTCCGGGAGGATGGGAGATGGCGACCTCTGGTGGTGAGAGGGAGAACACCAGACGCCAGCCCCTGACAGTCTCAAGATCTCTCACTGTTTACACTCCAATTCATGCATGTGACCATACAGAAAAGGCTGCTATTTTTACTCTGCCTGCCCCAGATGACACTTCACCAGTCAGATCTAGGTGCAGCTGTCACAGAACATGCCACAGCCAAAGTGAGTTATTATTTAAAATCATGTGCATCAATCAGTTTCCAGTTTGACAGTGAGAGATGTTGAGGCAGGCGAGATGCTTAGGTGCCACTGGGCATGCGCTCCATAATGGATTAAAAGAGAGGAAAAAATATAAGGTAAGTTGGCAAATAGGTAAATAAGTGTAGATTTGCACTGTCTGTTTGCTTACATGCATCAATTGGAGTGCAAACAGTAACAGGCTGGCGTGACGCTTAGGTGCCACTGGACACATGCTCCATTTTGGATTGAAAGGGAGGAAAAAATATATATGGTAAGGTGGCAAATAGGCAGGCTAATAAGAGTAGAAGGAGAGGCAGGTCGCAACCATTGCACTGCATGTTTGCTCATGTGCATCAATCAGAGTGAAAAGTGTTAATGGTGAATATTGACCTATTGTGATTACCGTTGTGGCTCCCCATAGCAGGGGATAGTCGCTGCATTTTGGGTAAAAACAACGTAATTGTTTTTTGTATAAGGTGCCAAGAATATAAGGAGACCCGTGTTGCATTGTCTATTTGTTCACATACATCTATCGGATTTGCAGCTGCCATTGTTCAAAGCATTCGACACATTCGTCTGTGAGTGATGTCGCTTCCCAATACAAACACGGTCCATAGTATAGTCCCAGCCCTGACAGGTCTGATTGACAGGTGTCCGTGTAAGGCATCAGGAATTCAAATGCAAAAGGAATTGCAATTCCATTTGAGTTTTGGCAGGTTACATGGACGACACAGAGAGAGTGAAAAAGCAGACGTGGTAAATAATATCGCTATTTAAATATGACAGGTTCATAACTCGTAAGACATGGGAAATACTTTTGCAAACAGACTTTGCTTTTCCATTTGAAATTTGGTAGTCACTGTGTGTTCGCGAAAACGCAAACGGTAATTCAAGATCTGCATTTGGATTATGTCACAATTAATGTGCCCACATATGGAAAACGCAATTGAAAATACAATTTGCCATCCCTTTTGAAAATAGTCCGGAATATCCTTCCATATACATCATTATCATTATCATTAATGCAAATGCATGCATATGTACACTCCTTGCCTATATACCATGTTAGATAGTTTTTTAAGAAGTAAGGGGGGAATTTTTCCCAAACTCGCTTAAGTGGTGTTATTATGCTTTTTCCACTTTTTCAACTTTAGTTAGTCTGTAATGTTGCTGTTTGAGCATAAAAAAGATCTGCAAAGTTACAAAGCTCAAAGTCCAATTCAAAAGGAGATATTTTATTTAACAGATATCACTTTTCAAAAACTACAATGAACGACTCGTTTGGACTATAACGCATATTTTCCGGGATTTGTGATGTTACAAATATCGACGAATGGGACGAGATTTTGTTGTGCTGCACTAGAGAAGGCAATGAGTGTTCATAGAAGGCTATGTATGAGACACGCTAGTTTTCCCAAGGCAGACGAACTTAGAGTCATTACAGTCATTCGGGTTTAAATTGCGCTCAAATTGATTTGATTTTGACACAATATTTTACACCGAAGCTCGCAGGTGGCTATGGTAAGGGGCATGACATTTTCTGACCAGGCGCCGAGTGCTGCCAATCAACACACACTGAGCCTGTTCTAGTACACCCCCAAAAAAAAAATCAAGACTTTGTAAAAGAACCTAATAGGACCCTTTTAACCATTTTCTACTATCTACATGTGATTAACAAAGGATTCATCTAATCGGGATATGAATGTTTGTTATCATATATAATGTTTTAATCTTTTGAAACATTGTGGATTTACATTTTGATTGTTGATTTTAATCTTACAGTGGCTGCACTCAGACCTCATCCAGATAACGTCGCTTTTGAATAATTGTTTCTTATACTCACAGTAATGAAAACGTTCTAAGATATAACAAAACTCTATGCGATACATAAAAGCGTAACTTAAATGATAGATTAGTCAAAGAATTGTTAAATCAGTTTAATCCGTTACATCTAACATCCCTAGGAAACTCAAAGACAATACTAGATAATGGTAATATTCACACAGTCAACTGCAGGTCGAAATTTGTGGAGTTTAGAACAAATCTTACTGAACTGGGTACTTATGAGTTTCTGAAAGCTTAGTGTTGTTGGCCCAAACATTTACTTTCATTTAAAATTACATGACATGTTAAATTCATGAGTCTCATCAATTTTACTTTCCTTCTTCTATTAACTATGCTCTTTTCAAACCTGTTGATCTTCCTCATCACGCAGCAGGTCATAAAATAATGCATAATAAATGTCATTTGGAGCAGGTGCCAGATCATCAGTTTAGGACCGAGCTTAGATTGTCGAATTTTGGTATTTAAAAAAATTAGAATTTATGAATACTATAAAAAAACTAGTCCACTTACCTTGTGTAGTTAATCCCTGACTTGCAAGGCTGTACAGAGTAAATTTAACACCTTTCCTTTCGGTTGCATCATTCACGGTTCATCAACGATTCAAATAAGAGCCGTTATTTCCAGCTATTTTTCCGCCGCTCATTTGATTATGTCGCTTGCCTATCCCAATGGCATTATTGTAATCTGCTTTTGTCTCTGAATACTCTACTGCATTTCAAATTTTCCGTTCTTTACATGTCCATCTGTGATCAGCATGATACTCTGAGCGCCATCTTTCCATCTATCTGGAGCCATTACCTCTTTCTGTGAAGAGTCTCTACATTGTCAGGGCTTCCCAAGTACTTGTGCCCTGGTTTCCGTTGAGTAATATTTTTGTATGTCTTTCTCATGTCTGCAAACGTGTATGTGTTAGTAAAAGTTGACGCTGGAATCTATCGCTGACCTGTGCCCACACCACCTTCGCCATTGTCTGATATCAATATCCAGCTCTCGCACACTGCATCACGGTTTTTTTTCTGAGAGCGTATCCCACTTGGCTTCTTTGAATAGAATCTGATCCATCAATTAAAAAAACCGAGGTCTGACAGCCGTCTTCTCAACAAACTATAAAGAGATCAACAAACTACAACATTAGGACTACATTAATGGACAGTTCGTACGCACTATTGAAACGGTAGATAGCAGCCACTGTATTCTCATTATTTTAGGGCTATTTTACACTTGGTCATTCAGATTCACACATTTGTCACCGTGTTCAGTAGGTGGTCTAAGACAGTGGTTCCCCTGATCCCGTAGGGTCACGTAGACTAGGGCTGTGCAAGAGAATAACTTTGATGATCTGTGTGCAAACAGGCAAGCCCGTCTTTAAAAAGGGCAGGAAGTAAAATTATTTTTTATTTATGACAAAAATTCTGATGTTTTCTAATATTCTAATATTAACTTGTCAAATGCGGGTGGATTTCAGCAGTGGCGGGTAGCATGGTCACTCCCACTTTGATGGGTTGAATTTTATATACATTAACAGAGCTTGACATTAATGCTTGTCTGAGACAAGTGGATTTTTTTGAAGGGGCATGTGAAAGAGAATTTTACATGCCTGACCGGACAATTAACCTGATTAATACATCTAATTAGGGAAGCACTGAAATTTCGGCGAGAATGATTCTGATTTTATTTTAAAAAAAAAGAAAGAAAAACTTTTGGTGTAAACGTGGTGATAATGTATAATGTAGTGAAGGTTAACAAGGTTTCACCAATGAGGTTCATTCAGCCTGTGTGTGAAACAATCTCATGGAGAAATCAAAACAAATGAACACAACTGCACACAGAAGAGAAGAAACATACTGCGGTAAAAATTTCGTTTTTTTATATTTATAACATGACACGACCAAGAGAGTGCAGTTTTCCCTGAAAGCCAGGGCCCGTATTCTTAAAGATTCTAAGAATCCTCTCAGAGAGCTCCTAATTTAGCTTAAAGAAATTCTAACTAGGAGTCTTATCTTAAGAGTGATTCAGGACCAATTTGAGAGCAACTCTGAGCGAGGAAAAGACAACAACTTTTATCTTAGTGAGGAGGAGGGGCTGACCCCGTTGCTAGCTATGACACAGGCTTTGTCCAAATGCCCACACTTGCAGTCTTTGCACTTAACCACTTGACTACTTATGTGACGTATTTCCTGTATTCAAGTGTTGAAGTGAGCATGAAGACCACAAGTGTGTGTCAAACTTTTCATTACCGGATGGGACACACTTATAGTGTTGTGAAACTGCAGGTTTTTACAGAGCTTTATTTTTTATTTTCAATATTTTGCATTTAAATCAACTTCTAAATGTCTGTTCAGTAGTCCTATAACATGACAATTTTAATTTGTGGTGCTTCTAATAATATATAAAATAATGATAAAAAGCAGTTGCAAATGTACAAAATAAATATCACCACAACTCATCTTTGCACCAATAAAATGTAAAAAAACTGTTTTTCTACCAAATTATATGTAATATCCAATTATTATATTAATATTTAACTTGCATTGGAAAGGTTTCCGTGACCTCTCATGCGATCTTGGCAAAATGTCTCTCGATTTATTTCCAGAACATGATGCGATACACTTAGCCTTGAATAGCACTCTAGAGCGGTATTTGAGATAGTGTGGATTTAGTATCCATTAAAGGCACTGCACTTTGGCATTTTGAATGACTGGACAGACTTGCACACTTACTTCCTGTCGCGCACGCGCTCTCATGTTGCCAAGACCGCAAGTGTGGGTATTTGACAAGGCAATTCGATCCTATCCATTCTAAAAGTAGTTGCAAAATAGTTTTGATTGTCCCAAATCATGTATTTTTAAAAAGATGCGCAAAGATTCCCCGGGGATGGTGGTCCTTCCGTATACGGGCCGGTTAGAATTAGAAAGTGCAGATCGATGCACACAGATAGAACTACAAACATGCATTAAAAAGTGTTAAAAAAACTACAAACGGATTAATGGATAAACGGATTTGAGTGATAAATAATCAATGTCTAATGTCTAACTAATTAAAAAATATATACATTTTATGTTATCCACGTTATATTTCATCTGCAGCAACACAGTGAACTTTTATAATGATACATTTAGTCATTAACTTTTAAATGCATCATTATGCAAACAATATGAGCAGAGTTCTCGGCATGAAAACCCCGCGACTGGCAGATCAATGTGCTACTTCTTTTCCCTCCAATACGGTAGGAAATCAATTAAACATAATGTGGATGATGTTAACTGTGATAAGATGATTGACAGGGCAGTTTAAACAGTGACAGAATGCACGTAACTAAGCAACAGAGCGTCCGTTAAAGAAGCAGCTATGACGAAGTAGTATGTCCCAAAGCTTGCCTACTATTCTTATACATACTCAAAAGTGTGTACTTTTTCTTCACAAAAAGAGTACATACTTTTAGGGCATAGTATAAGTAGGCGAATTGGGATGCAGCATGTGATTGGTTGGTCTGTCCAGACGCGATAAAAGAGCGCTTTAAGAGTAGGCGCTATTATAGCCTCACTCTTTGAAATTACAGGTTGTATTTTTGCTCCTGTTTTTAAAATTTACATACGCTCTCTCTCTCTCTCTCTCTCTGTGCATGCGTGAGCGTTTGTTGAGCGTGTGAGTGGTACGGAGCGTGGTGAGTGATTGACAATGTGTTTGTTCCAGTGCTACCATTGTCTACGCTGTCAAAGAAGGTTATCTTTTCAAACATACCGCCTTTCATTAAAAATGAGGTGCTTGCACAAATGTTAGAGCGATACAGTAAATTGGTCTCCCCAATAAAAATTATTCAAATTGGTTGTAAATCGCCATTACTAAAACATGTAGTGTTGTTTAGACGCTTCGTGTTTATGATGTTAAAGGATAACAGAGAAGAGTTGGACTTAACGTTTAACTTTAAGCACGATGAATTCAATTATGTGATCTATGCCACTACTAATAACATGAGATGCCTTAGTTGTGGTGAAATAGGACACGTTGTGAGGGCTTGCCCGAGAAAAAAAGAAAAATCCAAGCACAATGTTTCGTCGGTCTCGGTTGAAAAGGCAGGTGAAGATGAGGAGGTAGTACAAACTGTTAGAGAGGAGCTGCCTACAACAGCTAATGTAGTTGGAGAAAACAATGCACAAAATTCTGCAGATG
>JADLZN010005201.1:0-18004 GCA_018155175.1 Sinocyclocheilus anophthalmus | reverse complement strand
AACTTTGTTTCCGTACAATGTTAATTGACTGCAACATGCTGAAATGAGCTCAGTCATTATGTGACGCGTTTAAGTTAACGAGGCAGATTCTGCTGGAATGTGTATTGAATGGTTGGAGTAGAGGACCTGACATTCAGCACATTACGTGGGTATCAGGAAATGCTTTCAGATGGAGGAATTATTTTTAGATTAGCTACAGTCAGAGTCTGTATTAGGCAGCTCTTTCCTCAACCCACTAGCAGGACGTTTTGTCTATATATGTACAGAGCTTAGATTTAAAAGGACTGTATTCTGTGCTGCATTTGATTTGATTTATTTATTTTTATATAGAGAGAGATTTTTTAAAAACTATGATCAATATGGAATCAGTATTTTTTTCTTGTCTTCTTTTAAATCAAATTCATAATTAATATTAATTAATTTAATTAATCAGATACAATTATAATTGAAAATATTATTTATCAAAGAGTTGATTTTAATATTAATTAATTAATACTACTAATAAAAATAAAATATAATTTTATTCAACAATAATGCATTACATTGATTAAAAGTGACAGTGAAGACTTACATAATAATTGCAAAACATTTACTGTTGTCTAATACATGCTGTTGTTTATTTTTGCTTCTGCTTAATATTCCTGAGTTGGTTAGTTTAATTAATATCCATACATAATCATAATAAATCATATACAAACCATATCTACAAGTGTGCATATTGTTAAAAACATAAACATTATCACAAATAAATAAATAAATAATGCATAAACGAACAAATAAATAAAAACACCATTCCACCATATGTTTCCACAAAATATTAAGCAACTAACGCTCTGTGTGTAGGCACCTTAATGAAGTAAGTATGAATGATTTATTTGGCACGTATGGGTAGGGCAATCGGTGTGTTTTCAAAATTAGAAAGTTTATATAGGGGCACAGGTTATGTATTGTATTTATTTGTTTGTTTAGAAGGTAATTGATTGTGAAGATAATTAAGGGTGGGTTTATGCATAGTTGAATATTGATAAAAAATCAGAAACAATATTATTAAAATGTAACACTGTTTTCCAATTAATATGTGTATACTTAAGATCTTGTTCGTATAAGTTGTGAGTGTCTTGATGGCAACCTGCTTTTTAACAATTATTACTCCAGCTTTAGTGCCCAGGATTTGTAATAATATTAACAATATATTAATATTTTTTACTATATTTGCGCTCAAGACTAATGCATGCCATGGCAAGGGAGCAGAAAGAGTTTGTAAGAATGATGGATGGATGGATGGATGGATGGATGGATGGATGGATGGATGGATAGATAGATAGATAGATAGATAGATAGATAGATAGATAGATAGATAGATAGATAGATAGATTATAGATAGATAAAACAATATTCAAAATTTTGGCATTTTTTACTGATTTATGATTAAATAAACGCAGCTTTGATGAGCACCACTTTCAAACACAAATGTCACCATTTTTGAGAGTGCAAGTATTTATTTTAGTAAAAATGGCCTCAAAGGCATGTATAAATGTGAGCTGTGTGTGTATATGAATGTCTGCGTGTGTTTCGTGCATCTGTTGGAATGAGCTGGATGGGCCGTGTTTTGGCCGGGTCAGTTTCTCCAGCACAGCCTCGCTCCATTCATCCCCTGTGGCCTGATTCTGTGCAAACAGTCGCCGATGAAACCTAAGCCTGTTAATCGCAACAGCACACCGAACCCCACAGATGGTTAATCTGGCCTTTGTCTCCGTCACTCGTCTGCTCACCATTCACACACACGCTGTTGGTTTCATTCTGTAAATTCTTAATCCTGTTTAGCAACACTCTTCGAACCCTGAATGGCCTTTTCCACCCCATTCCCTCCAGCTCTTTTGTTTTTCCCGGCTAAAGGGAGAAGGATCCAGGCCTGAAAGGAAAATTCTTTATCCTTCTTTCGCTTTGACTGCTGATTGGTGGAAAGAAGACGCTTCACTAGGTTTCAGTTCTTTTGCTTTATCTATTCAGTTTTTGAGAGTTCATGCCCCCGCTAATTGATGATTATGCAAACTAATGCAGTTTCACACTGCACTGTATTTTCTTAATTATTTTTCTTCTGTTTTGGTCAATACAATTTAATATTCGCATATCTACTGACTACACTACTAGTGTTAATAAGTATGAATAGATAGCGCATCAGCAGGTGAAGCATGGGCAAAATATTATCTACAACATTAAAATGTAAAAAAATATAAACATTGTTCATATGAATAATGACTGATTGTGTTTTTCGACGTCCAGTTTGCCAATAAAATATTATAATAATTATTATTATTATTATTATTAATTATTATTAATTGTTATTATTATTATTGGTTTGTATTAGTACTACTAGTCTACGTACGGGGGGGCGTAAGAAAATATTGCTCTCCGTCTCTCATCTTAATTAATCAAATATTTAATTGTGTGTAGTTATGCACCTTTGTGCAAATGTCAAAAATAAATTAATCGTTAATAATTTATTTCTAAAGAATTCCAATTTGTTTCATAAATCACTTAATCATATTCTTTTTCTAACTAATTTCAACACTAGTATTAGTATTCTTATTATTATTATTATTATTATTTATTATTATATTATATTATTATTGCTGTTGTTGTTGTGTTACTACTACTACTTTCGGCAAATTGTTTAAAATTAAAATTATTATTTTTTGTATTAAATCACCATTCAAAATGATAATAATAATGCATTTTTCATTAGTCTTATTATCTTGCACATGTTTTGTTTTGTCTTGTCTCTACTTTACATTATAAGCAGCTTGTATTTTCTAAGTGAACTTTTGAAGTAGTTTTCTCAACATTGTTTTGCCGGCATTTTGATGAAAACAAGGCTCGGTCTCTCTTGTGGTCTGAGATCAGGTCGCGCTCGCTACGCAGAAATGCCAATAGTGTCAGTTCCGAATGCGATATAAACCCGTAGAAATGAGGAGTGGCTTCTTAAGAAGTATTTCAAGGTCCTGGAGTGGCCTAGCATGTCTCCAGATCTCAACCCCATAGAAATCTTTGGAGGGAGTTGAAAATCCGTGTGTTGCCCAGCGACAGCCCCAAAACATTACTGCTCTAGAGGAGATCTGCATGGAGGAACGGGCCAAAATACCAGCAACAGTGTGTGAAAACCTTGTGAAGACTTACAGAAAACGTTTGACCTCTGTCATTGCTAACAAAGGGTATATAACAAATTATTGAGATTAAATTTTGTTATTGACCAATTACTTATTTTCCACCATAATTTGCAAAAAAAAATTCTTTAAAAATTCTACAATGTGATTTTATGGAATTTTTTTTCTCATTTTGTCTCTCATAGTTGAGGTAACCTATGATTAAAATTACAGGCCTCTCTCATCTTTTTAAGTGGGAGAACTTGCACAATTGGTGGCTGACTAAATACTTTTTTTCCCCACTGTATAAAGAAGAATGGTAGACATTAGCTTCCTGACATGTGTAAATAGTAATATATCTACTAATTTCAGGCGATGAACCAACTGTACTGATGGATGAACTTAAGTATTATAAAAACACCTCTGCCAAAAATGCACATAATTGATATTTACTAAACTTCATTGATACTTATTTATGAAGTTATTCCTGGCTCAGGAACTTTCGGAATGTTTATAATTCAAATTGTGTACATTTATGCTCTCATCTATGATACTGGCTAAAACAACAACCACTAAAAAGAATTAGAACAATGGGGAGAAAGAGGCATCCTCTGTTGCTTTCTCCCATATAGAAGAGTTGAGACTAATATCAATCCAGAATAAACAGGTTTTTATTTAACATCTTTTGTGCATTAACATCTTTTGTATACTTGTTATACAAAAAGAGAATATTTGGGCTGACTGATGTAGGTAAAAACTCACCCAATTACTCACTTTCTGCCATTCTAATTAATTGGTTTAAAATGCCTATTCAGCCTAATACATTCAGTTAAAATTACACGTTTTCCAGTATTTATGTTAGTGACAAATAATGATATTAAACCTTTTGTTTATACGCACCAATACATGAATATACAGCAAACATTATACATGGCAGTACATGGTAAATTTTGATGTATATAACTGAAACCTTAAGTAACAAAATGCCATGTGGGGACTTCATTTGAACTTAACATCCGATTAATCTTTAGTATCAAAAACTTTAAGAGTTGATATTGAAAAACTCCATAGGTTTTTTGCATTGACGCTTAATCCCAAAGTAGTGAATATACATAGACCATATGCAGGGCTCGACAATAAGGACTGCCCGACGGCCCGGGGCTAGCGTGAAAGACGTCCGGGACAGTAGACTGATTTGTCACTTGCCCGATCGGGCCACTGCAGCGTCGTCACGACTTATCATTTGCATGTGTTTTTAAGAAAAAAATGTAAGCGATTAAAAAGCATTTGGGCACGAAAGACAACTACATTCAGTACTCACAGACAGCCGCGTGAGCCACCTGAACGGGCAAATACAAAAGTATATCAAAATACCCGCCCTGGCAAGTAACTTTGTAGCTTTAACAATGATTAATCTATATTGAATTTATACACTGAGTATGTTACAGATGCTCTGATGTACCGGACATTTTTTGTTTTATTTCAGACTATCTTCTGTTCCGTGCTTGCACACAAACTGCACTGCAGTCATTTTCCCAATGGCCATTTGTGTGGAAATATTACGTTATTATTATACTTAGTCTGTAAACGGGCGTTAACAGAGGCCAGAGATGCTGAAGACGGACACAAAGAGGAGAAAATACTGTAGTAGCCAGAACAAGATGACTGTTCACGATGCGCAAAATATAGAAAGAAAATCCAAATATTGAATTTTATATGAATGTATTTCTGAGGGGAACGGAACCGACTGTTTTCAGAAATGGTTTTCTTCTAATTTGGTCTCCGTATGATGCATTTAAATTAGTGTTAATGGTTGATATGCGCAGCGCTGCTGTGTTTACAGCTGTAACCAAGGAAACGCTGTATCACTGTACCATAAGCGCTGTCTGCTGTCAGAGAGTGAATCTGCGTCTCATTCAGCCCCCCTGCGTTTTCGTACAGATGTTTTATGTAGCATAATTTCACAAAGCTAAAGTCAGGTTATCCTGTTTTTGCTTTAGATTTTGAAATTATACAGTCTAATATATATCAAACATTGCACTTTATTTTTTTCAATTCATGATTAAAATGCATTGGTGCTCTAATTTAAATGCTATGAAAACTCAAGTGCAAAGATGAAGCTATGCAAATGGTTATTTTATATGTGATTTTCAATTTCGGACCGAACAGAACAAACAGAAAAAAGATTTCATATAATGTTTGTGATATAAGCCTATATTTAATGGTGCCACTACTGTAATTGTTCATTGTCTTATGTACTGGCTGTCATTGTCTTTATGTGTTAAAAAAAAATTTATAAATCTTCTTGTTAATTTTGGCTAGTGATTTGTGCTGTGGTATCGAAATTGAATGGAGAATTATCACAATGTAATTGGGCGGCCATCTAAAATATTGGGTCATAAGCCTTATTTACTAGAATCCAAGGTAACAGCTCAAAAACAATGATAACAGCACATATTTTTTTTTTTGTGGCAGGGCCAGTGAAAATAATGTTGGCAGGGCAAGTAAAAATTTTCACCACTAGCCCGACTGGGCCAGTAGAAAAAAATCCTTAGCGTTGATCCCCGATATGTGTACCATATCTATGATCTGACCATTGCAAATGACCGTTCGTCATCGTTAAAAGAAATTCAAACAATAAATAGTACCGTTTTGTGGCTCTTCAATGTGTCATGACAGATCGCTGTATTGCCTCAGTTATTATTTTAGGTACTGGGCATGTGCATTACATATTTCCGAGATGACGAATAACGTTAAACCTATGAAAATGTTTTTTAAAAGCACATGGTGCCATAGTTTCATCACTTTACAGTGTCGCAGTGACCGTCTTTTTGCAGTAAAGGACCTGTCATAGTTTGATGAGTGGGAAGATGACATGAAGCGACACGAGGTTAGCTGCTTTGAAAACAGATGAGCGCACATGTGCATACATAGCTCCCGATCGGGGCGAACTTCATGGGATTTTGTCCAAAGAATGATAAGAGAGTTTTAACATATCATTTTATTATTTCACACGCAGTGTTTTAACTCAAGCGTTGCAAGCCATGCATACAGTGCCGGACATGACAGATTTTTGGTACGCAAAAAGTACTTTAAAGGAATTCTTTAGCTTATTACCATTACTGTGGCAGTCAACAACAGCACAGGTTAACCCTCCGCACATATTTATATTTAGTTACTGAAAGTTTCAATTCAGTCTATCTTTTTACCCCGTTTTAACATGGATTTCTATGGTGACCGGCCGTAGATGTCGGGCAAGATGGCGGATATCAGCGGCGACACATAATATCGCGTTCTGATTGGTCAGATCGCCTGTCAATCAAGCTCTTTGCAAACGGTCAATATTTATTTATTTTTTTAAATAATTCACTTTACATTATGCTAAAAATACACCTAAAACAGAAGCAAAATGTCTGGAGGCCTTACCTTATGGTCATCACCAGCAGGGAAGAACTTGAGCGTGGGGAAGCTATGCACTTTGACAGCTTCAATCTC
Source organism: Sinocyclocheilus anophthalmus (assembly GCA_018155175.1). Lineage (NCBI taxonomy): Eukaryota > Metazoa > Chordata > Actinopteri > Cypriniformes > Cyprinidae > Sinocyclocheilus > Sinocyclocheilus anophthalmus. The sequence continues at coordinate 11,366 of JADLZN010005201.1, read as the reverse complement.
ATTGGCTGTGGAGTCCATCTTGGCCACAACAATGTTTGCATCGTCTTTGAATTTCTCACCCAACTGATCCCAGATGGGGGCCAGCTGTTTACAGTGACCACACCATGGGGCATCTGGATCAAGAAAAAGCAAACTGAATACAAAATAATTGGTTCTTAAAAGGCGAATTTACACACTTTAAAAGTTTGATTTCAGTCAGACAACAGCAGTTTACCCTTTTAATCTATACACCTCCAGTGATTTAATTCAAGTCTTCTGAAGCATTATGATCACTTAGTATGATAAACCGACAAAAATTAGACAGTAAATAAACTATTTAATTGGATAAAACCACTGGATTTGCATATGGGTTACAAATATATTCATTTGTGTTCCACAGAAGAAAATCATGTTCGAGTAAATGACAGAACTGTGAACCATCACTTTAATTTGACTACAATTGTTCTAGCAGCTGTTGCACTTGCTCCGCAAGACAGAAGTGATGTGCAACATGGATATAATCTTAACAAAAAAAAACAAAAAAAAACAGACATAGCTTGACTATGCAAAACCCCACTGGAGCTTGATTATAACTGCAAAGGTACATGTACTTATTGATACTAGTGATAATGTTATGACACATGAAATTATATCAAGTTGGCTAATGGACTTGTAAAGAGTACAGGAACAGGGATATGCAGGACCTATAATGGTTTCAGGGTGCTAAGAAATACAGGGCAGACAATGGGACTAAAATGTGGGGGGAAAAGCAGATGGGTTTTCAGAGTCAGTCTGGCACTGGTTACTGACAGCTTGTATGTATGATGCAATCTACCCATTGTCAAAACATTTTGGAAATCCAAAACTCATTTCACAACAACCATTTTCATAACCATTCTAATGCCCTCGATGACATGAAATATAACCCCCTTCTACCCTTCAAGGCCTACGTCATTTATTAGAAAGTCAGTCATAGCCATGTAAAAAAAAAAAAATAAATAAAAAAGTCCCTTTCCTCATAGAAATTATAGTTTGGGAAGCAGTTTGCTTTAAAGATCTCTAGAGCCAAAATGATCTCAGCATTTTTCACCCTTTCCTATTATAGCAAGTTTAAGAGTATATAGGAAGGAGAGCTCTCCAAGTAAGTATCCTGTGGGTGCCCGTGCCAGGATTAGCTGTATGCTTTTGGACAGATACAGGAACCTTGTGTTTACAATGCCAGGCTATTAGGATAGGCAATCAAAAGATCCCACTTTCAAAATAAATCAGGCAATATGCCATGCAAGTGATCACTCAAACCAAGTGCTCAGACATGGAATGACAAGCAACATTCAAGACTACAGAACTTGCATCCAAGCAAAGACATTTTTATATAGAGAAAAAATACGTACAAAACTCTATAAAGACATTCTTGGCGGGGTCGAACGCAACCTCTTCAAAGTTTTTGCCCACCAGGACCATGACAGGGTTCTTATCCCAGTCATCAGGAATGTCCTGACTCATCAAATGAGGCTGAAATACATTACAATCATTCATAACACGCACATAGACACACACAACAATCATTCCAAAAAGACAGAACACGTTTTCATTTAAGTGCCAATTTTTAAGTAACTACTACATCTACCATAAAAACTAATTTCCTCATTTACGTCAGACATTATTTAAACCTTAACCCAAACAAACTTCAGTCACCTTAAGTTTTCCCTCTGTGAAGGCTGTGCAGAAGGTGATGATGTTCTCTGCTGTGATTTCTGAGGTTTCTGGTTTGTATTTGGTCATCTCTTCCTCTAGGGTAATGAGGCGGATTGCTGGGCACTCTTCCTTCTTAAGACCAAAGAACTCCAGAATTCGCTGATTATCATCCACATCACTGTCAATAAAGATGAAGAGAATCTGTGGAGAAAGAGTATTAGGTTAAACTCCAATGTATTCAACAAAACATACACTGACACAGTTTAATAGAAAAAATTAAATAAAACCCACTTTGCCTTTGAAGCCCTCAGCTGCCTTCTTAAATTGGTCCATCTTATCCTGGAAGTCTTTGGCTGTTTTGGGCACAAACATTAGGATGTGGGACTTGATGTCACCTCCAAAGATTTTTGGAGCAGTCTGTAGACGAGAAATAAGAATCTCAATCTATTGTTCCCTCCACAATATGGCAAAAATGCAATCAATTTTTCAATGAAAATATAAATAGGCCAACTGGGTCTGTATGCAACAGGTCAAACACACATTTGTAATGTCAGTATATACAACAAGAGACACAAGTGTGGATAAAGTGTACCTGCTCTGTAAACTCAATGACCAAGGGAAGTTGGTTGGATTTGATGAAGGTCAGTAGCTTTTCTTTGCTGATCTCTCCATCGAATGTACTGCGAACCTCATCAAACTGAAAAATAAACGAAAGATCGAGTCAGCGAGTGCGAGACAGAGAGAGTGAAAGAGATTACCTCATATTTAACTTTTTCTATATCCATAGAAACAAAATTCACTGTAACAGTGTTAACTAGGGAACTATGCATCACTCAAGCATAGAAACGTGACTGCAACAGTTGTTGGCCTTGGCCACAAGGCAGCGGATATTCTAGATTCGACACATACAGTGGGCATTAATACCACACATAAAGAGAGCAGCTGCATTCTGGAATGAAAATCATTGTCCCTACTGCCTCAGAGTACGTGTCTGGGCGCTAAGACACCGCAACCCCAAAGCCTCTTTAGTGACAGGGGTCAATGAGAAGTTTAGTCCATTGTTGATTACACATTTAAAACATCCTTCTGAAAGAATTAATTATTATAGATTTTGTCTTCATGGAAAAGACTTTACAGATTCAGGATTTTATATATTTTATTTTTTCCCCTGACAGTGGGAACCCTATGGATTTCTAATAAGATTAGAGAATTGGGCAGGGAGATGGAAGGCCAATCAGTGAATATTCAATCAGCAAATGGTTTTCACAGCAGAACTCATCTCAAAACACAGTTGCATTAAAAATCACCATGTCAGCAACATGCATGAAGATGTGGTGCCTGTGATCTGATCAAAGAGTAATGAGTCTGAATTACCACAAGACCTCTTGATCTTCGTGTGGAGCTCATCTAGCTCAGGTGTCCTATTGCTAATTATTGCACATACATTTTCAGAATGAATAACCACTGAATACTTTAAGATTAAGAAGTTTCTTATACTCATTAAGGCTGCATTTATTTGATCACAACTACGGTAAAAAAAAAGCGCAATAGTGGTAATTTACAATTTAAATAATGGTTTTCTATTTTAACACATTTTAAAATATAAATTCCTGTGGTGGCTGAATTTATCAGCTATTACTACAGTCTTCAGTGTCACATGACCCTTCAGATTCATTTAATATGGCGTTTTATTCTCACTGTTGGAACCCACCCCACGTTGTGCTGCCTGCGCGCGCTATTATATATATATATATATATATATTATCTATATATGGACGGTGGACAAAAGTTTTGTGGCTTGGGCGCTTTGACTTTGTTTAATAGACGAAAGGAATTCATACATGTTTCCAACAACTGATGATCCCTCACGTGCCCGCAGTTAGCCAGTTTACAAGTAGACGTATGTAGAGACACATAAGTAACGGTCTTTCACTTTACTTCTGGGTACACAATCAAACAAGATTGACTGATGTGGTGCTCACTCTTAAGGACCGTTCACACAAGGTAACACATAACATAAAAGATAAATATTAGGGCTGCACGATATATTGAAATTATCGAAATATCGCAAATGTAAAAATCTCGATATGCATATGGCAACGGCGTGCGATATCTGAATCATTTTTAATAATAGGCTACTTAAATCAAATCGTTGCAAAAGGTCAAAGTTTTAGTTAGACGCATTTAGCAGAGAATTGCTTGACGTTAAAAAAGAGTCAAGTGCAATAAGTTGCAGAAAACAACTCTTTGCCGTCTCATCTTGCTGTCTGACTCACACCTGAAGCGCGCGCACAAGCCGCATCTCGAGCAGCGTCTCTTCAGTTCTGCCGCACACGTGGAAAGCGCGCGCACACACACACACACACGATCTGGGGAAGCAAACAACACCCCCCCCCAACCCAAATGTGGTACGAAACAGCGCGGTATTGAAGTGTTCGCGCCGCGCTGACCTGTCATAGGCGCTGCTCAATGGACCGAGCTGCGCGACCGACTCGACAGCACAGAGAGGACGTGTTTACTAGCACCACCGAACTGAACGAGCTCCGTTACCACGACGAGCGCGAACATTACTCTCACGCACCGGTTAGGTGTTTTTTCCTGCACATAATGAAGAGTTATTGCATTTCTTTTGCTTATTATCTTTCATGTTACTACATGTAAACAGTAGTGTTAGCTACTTTGAAGCACGTATAGCCTATATTTAGTTACGTTCACAGCAGAAACTTCCATTATCCTCTTAGAATTCAAATATTTTATGGTTTCGTTCATCAAGGCATATTTAAGAACATTTTTCATTTAAGGATATTTGTGCAACTGTAGCAGCTGATGAGGGGGGGGGGGGGGGGGGGGGGGGGGGGCGCCTCACCGGGGGTGCTGGCAGCACGGCACTACTCATTCGGTCAGCCAGCGTAAAAATGTAGGATACTTTTAGGTCGGAAATAGGCTAACCTACACAGGAATCCGGAAATTAACAATGGTTTTACATACTCAGTAAGGCAGCCCAAACCATGGATTGATTGTAATTTTTTTAACCAACAGTTTAACTACAAATATATGGTTAAAACGTTAGTATAATAAAATCATGGTTAATTTTAATTTGTTTTCCGATAAACCTAAAACACAATGCAGTGCAAAATTCAAAATACATCATATTGAATTTACATACACTGCCCCTAATTTTTTTAATTAATTAAAATGTATTTATTTAATTTGGAGTGTAAAGAAAAGCCTTACAAACCATATCCATTATATAAAATTACAATGTTAAAGTTAAATAACAACATTCCCTTTACTAGAGACAACAAAAATCCCATAACAGGGGGGGTCCGGAAAGTATTCAGACCCCCTTAAATTTTCACTCTTTGCTATATTGCAGCCATTTGCTAAAAACATTTAAGTAAATTTTTTTTCCTCATAAATGTACACACAGCACCCCATATTGACAGAAAAACACAGACATTGTTGACATTTTTGCAGATTTATTAAAAAAGAAAAAATGAAATATCACATGGTCCTAAGTATTCAGACCCTTTGCTCAGTATTTAGTAGAAGCACCCTTTGATCTAATACAGCCATTAGTCTTTTTGGGAAAGATGCAACAATCCTCTGCCATTCCTCCTTGCAGATCCTCTGCCATTCCTCCTTGCAGATCCTCTCCCGTTCTGTCAGGTTGGATGGTAAACGTTGGTGGATAGTCATTTTTAGGTCTCTCCAGAGATGCTTAATTTGGTTTAAGTCAGGGCTCTGGCTGGGCTTTTCAAGAACAGTCACAGAGTTGTTGTGCAGCCACTCCTTCGTTATTTTAGCTGTATGCTTATGGTCATTGTCTTGTTGGAAAGTAAACCTCCGGCCCAGTCTGAGGTCCTGAGCACTATGGAGAAGGTTTTCATCCAGGATATCACTGTACTTGGCCGCATTCATCTTTCACTCGATTGCAACCAGTCGTACTGTCCCTGCACCTGAAAAACACCCCCACAGCATCATGCTGACACCACCATGCTTCACTGTTGGGACTGTATTATACAGGTGAGACGCAGTCCTGGTTTTCTCAAAACAGAACGATTGACTTTAAGGCCAAACCAAAAGTTCTATTGGTCTCATCAGACAGAGATCTTGGTCTCACCATCTTGGAGTCCTTCAGGTGTTTTTTAGCAAACTCCATGCGGGCTTTCATGTGTCTTGCAACTGAGGAGAGGCTTCCGTCGGGCCAATCTGCCATAAAGCCCCGACTGGTGGAAGGTTGCAGTGATGGTGGACTTTCTACAACTTTCTCCCATCCAAGTCCTTCCCACCTGCGACTGCCATCCTCTGGACCGTTGCTCGGCCACAGTGATCTTTGGGTTCTTCTTACCTCTCTCACCAAGGCTCTTCTCACCCGATAGCTCAGTTTGGCCGGACGGCCAGCTCTAGGAAGGGTTATGGTCGTCCCAAACGTCTTCCATTTAAAGATTATGGAGGCCACTGTGCTCTTAGGACCTCAAGTGCAGCAGAAATTTTTGTAACCTTGGCCAGATCTGTGCCTTGCACACAATTCTGTCTCTGAGCTCTTCAGGCAGTTCCTTGACCTCATGATTCTCATTTGCTCTAACATGCACTGTGAGCTGTAAGATCTTACATAGACAGGTGTGTGGCTTTCCCATTCAAGTCCAATCAGTATAATCAAACAAAGCTGGACTCAAATGAACGTGTAGAACCATCTCAAGGATGATCAAAAGAAATGAACAGCACCTGAGTTAAATACATGAGTATCACAGCAAAGGGTCTGAATACTTAGAACCACGTGATATTTCAGTTTTTCTTTAATAAATCTCCAAAAATGTCAACAATTCTGTGTTTTAATTCTGTCAATATGGGGTGCTGTGTGTAAAAAAAATTAACTTAAATGATTTTAGCAAAATGGCTGCAATATAACCGTGAAAAATTTAAGGGGGTCTGAATAATTTACATACCCACTAATACACTAGGCTATTTAATGGATAGTTCAAATTTAAAAGGGGGATGTATTGTGCTGAATGTAGAACTTGACAACAACAATAATAACCAAGTACAAAATAAAAAAAATATATATGTATACTAGAAGCTGGGTGTGCTCCTCAAGAGGATTATGGTATTGTACATTTATTAAAGTCTTGTATATTTTATATTTGTAGTTTTTCAAAGTACAACTGTTTACATGTAGTAGAAAGGGAAGCAAAATAAATGTAATAACTTAATACTGATCTTCATTATGTTATGTGCAGGAAAAAAAACACGAACTTCTGCGGAGAGTAATGTTCGCGCTGCGCTGTTGTAACTGATCCGCGCTGCGCTGTCAGCTCGGTGGCGCTAGTAACACGTCCTCTCTGCGCTGTCGAGTCGGCCGCGCAGCTCGGTCCATTGAGCCGCGCTGACCGAACACTTTAATACCGCGCTGTCGTCCCACTTGGGGTGTTAATTCCAATAAACCGAGACGAGTTTCAGCGAAGCGTAAACACCGAGTTGATTCGCCCTTCGCATCTCCTCTATGTTTGAACGACCACATACACACAGAATATGTCAATGTACCCGTCGTCGCCGACGCCATTATCGTAAACGCACGTCGGTTGTTTTAAATTAATGTAAATCTGAGAAAAAGAAATAGGATGTGCATCATTATACTGGACTCATACAACAAAACAGCTATAACAAAGATTTATCTAAATTTAATTCATACAGTGAACACTATGCAGTGTTGTTTTACACTTAATTATTACATTTCTGTACCTGAATACTACCGTTTATATTATCTTTGCTTGTAAATGTTCACACTGATGTTAAAATGACATTTTCTGATTTGTGACTTTACTTTTTATGTAATGCTAAAACACTGCTGGTCACTTTCAGAAGTTGTAGTGATTCTTTCTTTTCCAAGAAAGAATGTGAAACAAAATGGTTATATAATTTTTAATTTTTTATCGCTATTTATAGAGCCGAAATCAAAAGCTATGACACGTAATGAAAAACGCTATGCTTGTTCTACTTGTATTTAATGTGTGTGCAAAATCAATATATACCCATTGGAATGTTGGCTTTCTTCTCACTAAATAAAGGTAAAACAAATATGGGATTATTATTAGTATTACTAAAACAATGGAAAAACACATAAGATAACCTGTAGAAGGAAAAAAACATCTTAAGCACGCAGAAATAAACATAAGTGGACTTTGCAACGAATGACCCACGATGAACCGTTAGTAATGGGCACTCTGGAACTGAATCACGATTAGAATTTGATTAAAGTGCAGCCCTAATGGCCCCCAATCAGAATCCATTCTGCTGTAACGAGCTCAAGAATTTAAAGCGGCAATATCGTTCGCTGGTGTGGACGCTAATATCTTTATAGTTATCGTTCTTGGTGTGAACGGGGCTTTATAAGCAATGTATAAAGTGTCTAAATGGCCACCCCTCAACAAAATTACCAGGTGGTTTTCTAGGAAGCCACACAAAATGTATTAATGGGTTGACAATGATTCACTAACCCTGATAAACGAGAGCATCATTACCTAATGCATTCAAAGGTCAAGGGGGGTCTGCTTCAACCGGTAAGAACCAGAAAACCGAATTCATTACAAGGCCGAGCAAAGACCAATAATAGCAACCGCAGAGTTGCCAGATGAGACTACCACAGATGCAGCAGGATCATGTTACCGAGGCTGAACTGAAAACTTGAAAAATTGTTGACTCTAATGGATTTCATCATTTAAATAGTCTCGCGAGTGCCTGGTGTTAAAGCGGTGAACACACTACACGACTGTCAGGCTGATTATGAATGTAATTTGGTATTGACAACTGATCGTGCCCAGTCGGACCAGGGGGGTATTCCAAAATGCAGGTTATGTGACATACCTGGGTATGTTTGAACATAAGTGAGCGGATAACCTCAGGTTTCGGTTCCAAAATCGGAGGTTACTTTCAGGGTAAGTAAGTAACCATAGTAACTTGCTCTCTGAAGATAACCTGCAGGTTATGTTCCAGGGTTAGTTCACTTCAGCGCATGTGTGATCTACTGACGAGCCTTCAGTGGGCGTGACAGATAACACACAACATTATAAATTACAAATTTCACGATTCGATTCTCATTTACAAGCTTGCGATTCGATTACCAATTCGATTCGATATCGATTATTTTGGATATATCAGGTACAGTAGGCTACATGCCAAATTTTCACAAGGAAAAACAAAATCTCTCGACTAATGCTATAAAGTGAGTTGGTACTACATTACTATAATATTGAAGGTTAAAATTGACTGATTTGTTAAAATTACACTTAATGAAGTTTTTTAAATAATAAAATTACAATTACATAATATTTCTACTTCAATTCGTATTTTTTATTTTTGCTATTTTTTGTTATATAAACATTTAAATGGTGGCTGTCTTGATGGATTTATTCAAACATAAATTAAGCATTGAAGAACAGTAAAATTTATAATATGTTATTTGGTGCATATATTTAGCAAAATTCGCCTCTCTACAGTTTATGTTTCTATCTGACTAATGAGTTTATGGTCACCGAATATGCTTTCTGAGGTAAATGTGACGTTACGTGACATTGTTTACAAGTCGTTATATTAACGTCTTTGTGAGGCTGAAAAACTGATTGAGCGATTACATGAGACAGGATACAGCTTGTAAAGTTATACTCTTACTTTTAACTTACCTTCGGATGTTTACTCATGTTTATTTCGTGCTGAAGCTGGTATTAAAATGGAGGAGATGATCAGTTCACATGTGCCTCACGCTGCTGCATCTAGTATGGGAACTGAGGCGGCTACTGCAGATCTCTCACTAAGTGATCTGTCACTCCACATTAAACAGTGCCAAAATGGAATTTATTGTTTGAATACTGTAATAAAATGGACAGAATTTGAAATCTGAGGCTTTGTTTCATATCAAAAGTAACAAAACACAAAGCTTATTGTGATTTATGTTCCATTCATTAACTGAAAACAGGCTAGATTAATCGATTTTTGGGATTTAAGAATCGATATTGTTCCGTTAAAAATGAGAATCGATTAAAATAGAGATATCTATATTTTTTACCCAGCCCTAATATACACACACTATATATAAAACCGGCTCTGAATGTTTTGAAATCACTTGTACCCTACCGGATCGAAAAAATCCAGTCTTTCACTCTGCCCGTGTCAATTTGAGTCTTGTTAAAGTTTTAAATCCCTGCCGCCAAGATGCTCCTCTTTCGGTCACAGATTATGGAAAGTGAAACTTAAATCTATAGGGGTGGTTGGATTTATATTATTTGTATGGATTTACAGCATTATTTTAATAGGCTGTATATTAACTTATTGGGAGAAAACCAGTAGTTCTATGTGAAGTCAGACATTTGAGCACCCCCATACAGCCAAAATGGCGTGATCATAACACCCCGCGAATATTCGATTGTGAGATTGGTATTCGAATCAGGCTCCTCCTATCGAAGCATAGAATATTCGACTATTCGGGGGTCACCTCTAATACAAACATTTCTTTTACTTTCTGCACAACACTTTATACATTGGATTGATTTTAATAACTGAAGTGTGCACCAAACAGACATTCCTATAAGAAAACTTGGTATTGGCAGATACTTAAAATTCAATCACCAGGATCAGGTGGGTGGGCAAAAAAAAAAATCGTCACACCCCTAGCTACTATCCATTAATATAAAGTTATAAACAAATATGAATAAGTTCTCTGAAATTTAGTCAGCAGAGTTACAAAGTAGAGAAACTTCTTTACCTTCTTAAAAAGAACAACACCATCCTTGGCCACTTCAAACTTTGAAAAGACTGCATCATCTGAGATGATGCCAAACGGGATGTCATCCACAGCCTCTGCAGTTTTAATGAAGGCCTTGGCATCTTCTGATTCAACATCCTGCAGAGAGACAGGAACTTTTTTATAAACAAAAACAAAAATAATAATAATAACAATAATAAATAATAATAATAAATAGCACCAAACTAAAACTCTAGCTGAAGAAAAGAATGACATTTACCTTAAAGAACCCAATGACTACAACCTCATTATCAGCAATAAGAGACTCTGCCTGCGTCACATCAGTTATAGTAGTAGCTGCAGGACCAGTTCGCTTTTTCAGCCAGTTGACGATGTCATCAGCCTGTCGGCCAGCTGTAGACAGAGCATGAGCATGAACATGTCATAGTGAGACAAAGGAACCTGGTGGTATCAAGCAAACTCTTGTACATGTACAGAAAAAATGTGTCATAGCAACTATAGGAGATGTTCTACATTTGGCACATTATTATTATTTTTTTTTTTAAAGCACCTTGCACTGCATTTCAGGCATACATTTCATCGGTCCATGCATTCATTTGGAAATAAACACGTGACCTTGGTGTGCTAACCCCCAGTTCTACTTTTTGAGCTACAGAAAATGCACTGATAATTAAAAACAAAAAAGAAATTATATAAAGCAAGCAATTAAATACAGAGTAAACACAACTAAAGTGCTCCTTTCATGCATCCTCACCAATTTATGACCACTGGGCAGGACCGACATGTTGTCAATGTGAATGACATGTCACAGTTTCAAAGGTAGTCTTAATTATTATGCTGTTTTTAAATGAGTGAGGAGCGAGCACCACAGCTTACAGCAGGAACTACTGATGTGATACGTCAACAATTACACTGTGGTTTAGCTTTTGATCAA